>VDFB02117546.1:106403-178458 GCA_007258455.2 Sequoia sempervirens
ATATTATAAAGAAAAAATACAAGAGTGAAGAGAGCAAGGAGGATATCACCAAGGAATTTGTTCGCCAGTTGGTTCCCTGAAAAGCACATACTCTTACACATAGAAAGAGAGGAGAATGTTGGGTGGTTGTATAGGGGTCTACCTAGTCAAACCCCCGTTTAGGTGTTTCCACCTCCACGGACAACCAAAAAAAATGAGATAAACGAAACAATATAATAAAGAGCACAAAATCACTACAAAACAGTAAAGTGCTAACTCAACCAAGTGATAGAGGAGAGGAGAGGGAAGCTTACCACCTCCACCAAGAGCACTCAAGGCTGCTTGGGGGAGAATATGAGAGTACTCGAGCCTCTTCTGCAATGGTATGGTCCCAAACTTTCTCTACCAAAGTGATGGAGTGTGGCCTTGGTTGCAATGGAATGCCAGAGTGTTGCTTGAAGCTTGAAGTGATGCAAAAGAGTGTGAGAGTGACTGCTTGAATGCTTTGAAGCTTCACTGAAGAGCTCAAATTTTTGTTCAAGGAATGAATTTCAAGGAGGGATGGAGAGAAAAAACCATATTCAGGTCAGTCGGCCGAAGGGGGCATTACAACTTGACTCCCAATGAGAATTGTAACACCTCTACAAGTTCAGCCACAGGAATCTGCAAGGGACGTAAGTGCGCCACACAGACATCTGTGTCATGTGGCCATCCTCGATAGAAACACCTCCACCGATGCTCAAAAAAATGCCAAGTATGATGCAAGTAGTGGGCTTAGGTGGAATTAATCCTCTAATCTTGGTTTTCTAAGGTGGATAAAGGCAAAAAGGGGATTTGCACATGGGGTGCAAATTCTCTCTTATACACTTTTCCCCCACTTTACCAAGCACGAATACTTATGAGTGCTCAATAAAGTAGATCAAGAAAGAGTAGAGTTAGAAATGTATACCCTAACTATCAAGTATACTGTGATCTGGCGAACCTGAAGGTGCAAGGAAAGTGAATGACTCCATAGCTGCTTAAAACTATGAAGTTGGAAAAACAAAGTGTCTTACAGGCCTGCGGACCTGCAAGGAGGAAACCCCCAAGATCTATCACATGAAGGAAGAACCATGAAGAAGTTCCTTATATGCCCATAGACTTGTAAGGAAGGTATCCTCCAAAAACTCTAGCATGGAGGAAACCCCAAGGAAGTGGACTCTGTAGAGTCAAGAAGCGGCCAAATAGGCAAGTAAGTGAACAATCACATGGATTGTCGATGATTCATAAGTATTTCAAAGGGGTCCCTCGGGAACCCTTCAAAAGGATAGGGGGTCCACTCAAGGGACGCATTTTTTGAAAGGTGAGGTCTAGTCAGGCTGCCCCCAACCTAGATGCAAATATATGAAACGGGTCTAGTTGGGCTGCCCCCAAGCTAGACGCGAAAGGGGAATGGAATAGGTCTAGTCGGGCTACCCCTAGGCTAGATGCAAAGGAATCCATTCGATTTAATGACTTTCAAAGAGGGGGTCCCTTAGGAAGCCACCATGAAGAAAAAGGGGGGTCCACTCAAGGGACACAGTTCAAAAGTAGATGTTCTTTTCTCAGAGCGATCCATCATCAAGAAATTCAAAAGGAAGGATATGCCCCCACGCAAGGGAAAGGTTCAAGTTGTTCCCACTTCAAAGGAAGGTCTTCAAACCCTTTCTTTATGAACCCATGATGAAGGAAACACATTTCGTTAGGGTTCCAAGTTGAGAATACGATTTTGGAGAAAAGTTTGTGAAGAATTTTGAGAAAAGATTCATTGGCAACGAATGCATTTTCTGAAAAGTGAAATGTTAAAGAGAATATGTTGTCACACATGAAAGGGAAAACTCAAGCAAAGAAGAGAAAAAGGTAAAGGTAAAAAATGGAAAACACAAATAAAGGGCATAGGGGGATCTAGTTTAGCGGGGTCATATCTATCTGAGCTCATATAAATAATAGGTAATTACAATGCAAGGTGAAAGATCATCAATCCCCAACCAGATCAAGAAGAATGCATGAAAAACAAAGTAAAACAAAAAATTGGGTCAACATGGAACAAAAGCCTAAAGGCTCTCCAACGCTTTGCATTGTCCCCAATTTAGCAAAAATCAAGCACAAACATGGAAGAATGATGATATAAATAGAAGAAGGTTTACAAAAAAAAAACCACACCTGTATCCAAGCACTAAAGTGGGTGATGAGGGTCATCTAGCACACATAGCACAAGTACAGGGGAACACATCATAAAACACACACACACAAGATCAAGAAAAGGGGCCTCCTCCTAACATTGATCAACCAAAAGGTCATCCGCTTCCCAATTTAAATCCTCATAAGGGGAAGGAGGACAAGCCTGCAATGGTGGGATGTTAAGAGGAGGAGCATCTAGCCCTCCCACAACAAGGGCTAAGGACGAATCCCACACAAGGTCTTCTTCACTGAGCTCTTGTGAAGCTAAGGTCGAGGATTTTTTGAAGATTGCTGACAAGGTCAGGACCTCATCCACGAAATTAAAAATACACCCCACAGGAGCGTGATGTCTAACTTCAGTGGACAGGATAAGCTCATAGAATGACTTGGGAGTGGTGACAAACTCAGGGGAAGCTGGGACTAGTTCCATCACCAAGATAGAACAAGTCATCACAGGGCCACCTTGTGAAGAAAGTGAGGTCCTCTTACGTCCATTGCTAGAAGGACCGCCCTCCACCTCCTGTTTCGTCAGAGGAGATGAACTCCCCATGAATGAGGCTAGAGGCGCAAAGGAAGAGGAGGAAAGAACTGTGGTAGATACAACTGAGGTATCAACCATATCCACAAGCTTCGAGAAAGGCTAGATATCTGGAATAGACATCAACAAAGGCAGCTCCATCGAGGGAGTGATGAATACCTGTACCCATTTAGGGTTAGGTGCATTTGTACTCGCAACAGAAGCTAGGATCGGTACAGAACTAGACTAAAGGGAAGCAGAAGGAATGGAGGAAGAAGATGTTGCAGGAGGCCCTAAAGCACGGGTGGTCGTTTCTTCCTCCTTCCTTTGCAAGGCGGCCTGCTCAACAAGGAGAGCCTTTTGTTGGCGCTTGTGTTTGTGCACAAGGAGGTTTCTACGACTCTTGGAGTTAGTGATCGGGGTTTGGGAAGGGACAAAAGGTTCCTACTCAACCATAGGAACGTCAACCATGGCTATTTCTAGCAGAGGGACAGGTTCCTACACAGGAGTAGAAGGAATAGGCTGAAGAGTGACAAGAGGATTCAACTCAAGAGTGTCGATAGTGGGCCTCTTTCTTTTCACTACCTTAGGAACAAGAGAAGTAGGAGTCCACGGGTTGAATCCTCTATGAGAACCTTTATGCCTGTCATATAAATAATACCACAGTCTAGGGTATTCATTAGGGAGGTCCGTGATCCTAAGCTTCAGTCTATACCAAGGAGGAATCATCAGACTCAGTGGGTATCCATTGGGCTGGCTCATCCAATACTCTTCCCAAGAAGGGGGAGAGGACGAGGTAGTCTGAGAGGAGGTGGCCTTCTCTTACCTTTACGGGAAGGAGAGGGAGCCAGCGTGGACTTCTCCTTCCCTTTCAGGGAAGGGAGAGTAGTCGGTGTGGGCTTCTCCTTCTCCTCTTGAGAAGAGGAGGCAACCGATTATTCTGTCATGGGAAGGGTCGGCTTTGGCTCCCCTTTGCCCCTAGTTTTATACTTTACATTATTCTTGTAAAGTAGATTCATTCTCAAAGGAAGTGAATAGACTAGGGAGGGCCAAAATTGATCCAACAAATATCCACCATGGGACACCAAGGGCTAGTATCCAATGTCATGCACTACGTGCACAACACCTTCATGGGAGAATTTTAAACACTTGTGAATAACGGAGGTGATTCAATTCATGGAGGCAGGACAGGGTATGCCTAGCTTCAACCTAAACAAATCCGACTCTGGGATAACATCGAAGACTGTGTTGATAGCCCTAGGTCCAACCAGGATAGGCAAAGTGATCAATCCATAAGGTTTAAGGCACATACCATCATATGTACAGATGGTAGATTTTGTCTCTTCATATTTTTCTTTTTGTAATGAATTTATTACTAATGTCTCCTCAATGATAACATTCATGCGGCTCGCAAGGTCTATATGTTGGTAAAACAAGGACAAACAACTAAGAGGGGGGGTGAATCAGTTGTCAAAAAATAATAAACTTTTCAAATTTTACTTAACTTAATCTCGGATCTGATGAATAAGTAATTAACCATAAGCAATGAAAACATCAGAGAGACAAAGAACACCAATATTTTTTACATGGAAACCCTATTAGGGGAAAAACCACAGTGGATGTTAGTCCACAAGATTATACCTTGTTAAAAGTATAATGAAATCAATAAAGGGTAATGCACATGCATTCAAGCACACTGCCTAGAGCTCACTGCTCAATCATATAAGGGGCTCACTATCCAATAATATAGAATAGGATAAAAATTCGAAGGGTATGAACTGAGAAAATAGCTTCTCCACAAGCCTGATTACAGTTCCAATTAAGCACAAAAAACTCCTTCACAAACTGCTTCACACTTCACTCGATCTTCTTCACACTCTGCTCTGTAATTGAATGATATTTGCACATCCACACATAAGAGCACACTTGGCACCTTTTCAACACACTACACCAATGAAAAAATAGCTCTTATATATCCACTACATGAGATTTCATCAATAACTTAGTCGACCGGGAAAATAAAACATATTTGCAATGTCGGCCCAAATTTACAAATAATTTTTTAAAATTGAATCCACCAAGGTCAACCACAACATAGTGGGGACCCAAATTAACAATTCCAACACAAAAGTACTTTGATTAATTTCACCTCGAAGATCCACAACACGCTACCACCAACATGTCAGCCAAGAACAAGAAAACCCGAACATATGCAAGAAAAAATTCTGACCATAAGCACACCAATCAATGTGGGTGTACCACAAAGATAAAGAATGATCTACAAACATCCAAGAGCACCAAGGAACAATACATAAGCATCCACAACAACTGAGATTTCTAGAATTATGCTAACTTCACTCAGGAACACTAACAGAGACCACAGAAACACTATTAGACCACAACATGATCAAATATATACGCGGACCTCTGAAACTTCTAGTAGATGATCTAGATACACTCAGTAGAAAACCCTTTAGTCCATAGTAGCTGAACTTCAACATAAAGAACAAAATGCCTTCATGATCTATATAGTTCTACTAGGAACCTGGAACATTTTCTTTTACAATTTTCTCAATATCCTTGACATATACAACCTCTAATACACCAAATGCTAATAGTGTTGACATCAATGAAAACCACATATCAACAACACATCCACAACATCCAACAATCTCCCCCTTTGGCATTGATGGCAACACATGATGTGAAAAATACCATCAAACCAACATACTTTCTTTCCCTTTGGTTCTGATTCTTCTCCTCAATTTCTCTTCGATTCTTAAAAGGATTTTTCACATTGCACTTCTCCCCCTTTGACATCAATTACAAAGGTAACCATGACCATTCCATATACACCCTCTAAACCACATATCTGCACATCTGACTACTCCCCCTAGGTAGCAGCCATAGAAACATCAATCTGGATCATAATATAGCAATGTAGCTCACGGATTAATGCAAGTAAATGCATCTATTACTTCTTATCAAGAAGGGTGATTACCCCTAGCATTCCTTTGAGATACTCAAAATTATCCTTTGACATCGGCTTAGTAAAGATGTCTGCAATCTGCTCTTTAGTAGGCATATACTCCAATCTAACTTCTTTCTCATTGACTTTCTCCCTAAAGAAATGAAACTTGATTGATATATGTTTAGTTTTAGAGTGTAGTACTAGATTCTTTAAAATATTTATTGCACTTGAATTATCACAGTATATGGCAATAGGCTCTTCATATGTTACCCTGATATCTTTCAACATTTGTTTCATCCATATTACTTGAGTACAATTTTTTGCAGTAGTAATATATTATGCTTCAGTAGTAGATAGAGAAATGGAATTTTTCTTTTTGCTCAACCAGGACACCAGCTTCTTCCCTAGGAAGAAAGCACCACCACTAGTACTTTTCCTATGATCTACATCACCAGCCCAAGCCGCATCAGTATATGCACTCAAAGTGAGATCATCATCCTTTGGATACCAAAGTCCAAAGTCAATTGTTCCTTTCAAATATCTGAAGATCCTCTTGATAACAGTCACATGTGATTCTTTTGGATCAACCTGAAATCTAGCAACCATACATACAACATTCATAATATTTGGCCTAGTATGGGTTAAATAAAGTAATCCACCAATCATTGACCTATATCTAGTTTGATTTTCCTTAGGAGAATCATCATTCTAATTTAGCTTACATTTGATCACCATGGGAGTACCAACAGGCTTTGAAACTTCCATCCCAAATTTCTTTAGTAGCTCTCTCACATATTTTGACTCAAATATGAATATCCCCTTGTCTAACTGGGTCACTTGTAATCCTAGAAAGAACTTCATCTCTCCAATCGTACTCATCTCAAATTCATCCTTCATCTCATTAGCAAACTTCATACATAGATTTTCATCTCCTTCAAAAATGATGTCATCAACAAAGACTTCTATAATTAACTCTTTATCATGATCTAATTTGAACTATAAGTTGCTATCAGTAGTACCTTTAGTCAATCCAAGTTTCAGTAAATATTTGTCCAATCTAGCATACCAGGATTTGGGAGCTTTCTTGAGTCCATATAGAGCTTTCTTCAAGTGGTAGACCATATCTTCCTTGTCAGTTAGTTGAAATCCATCTGGTTGTTCAATGTATAATTCCTCTTCTAGTTCTTCATTCAGAAACGTTGACTTCACATCCATCTGATAGACTTTGTACTCTTTGTATGCAACATAAGCAAGAAATAATCTAACAGCTTCAATTATGGAAACAAGGGAAAAAGTTTCTTCAAAATCAACACCTTCTATCTAAGAATACCCTTTACATACCAGTCTTGCTTTATTCCGGACCACTTCACCTTGTTCATTCAGCTTGTTCCAAAACACCCATTTAGTACCAATCACATTTTTGTCTTTAGGTTTGGGAACCAGTATCCATGTGTCATTATTTTCAATTTGTATCAGCTCTTCCTTCATAGCTTCCATCCAGTGTTCATCTTGGCAGGCTTCAATGACATTTTTAGGTTCAATCTTGGAAATCAGGCAGCATTCTTCTACAATCTTCCTTCTAGTTTGCACTCCCTTATTCTTATCTCCTATAATTTGGCTTTTAGAATGATTTAGCTTTACATACCTTGGAGTTTTGGAATTTTCTTGAACTTCTAATTTTTTCTGATCTTCCTTTTGTACTTGCACTTGTCTCTACTTCTTGACTACCTTGACTTACCGAAATGAATTGAGGTTGCTTTACCAGAACAACTGGAACATATGGAACGTATGGCACAATTTGAAGTTGATTATGTGTCTGAACATTCTTCCCTTTGTTTGTATTGTCTTCATTAGAATCATATCCACAATATCTGGATGATTTGACAGAATCTTCATCAACTCTTACATTTGCACTCTCAACCATCTTTCTCAATCGTTTGTTATAGCATCGGTAGGCCTTGCTCTTAGTAGAATAACCTAAAAATATTCTTTCATCGCTTCTTGCATCAAACTTTCCTATATCATCATCTCTCTTGATATAACATTTGCTTCCAAAGATCTTGAAATATTTAACAGTAGGTTTGTAACCAAACCATAGCTCAAAAGGGGTCTTACCAGAATTTCCATTAACATTTACCTAGTTTAAAGTGTACATAGTAGTGCTTATAGCTTCACTCCAATAGCTCTGGGGAACATTTCTTGCTATCATAATTGTTCTAGAAGCATACAAGATTTTTTTGTTCTTTCTTTCTGCAACTCCATTCTGTTGAGGGATTTAGGGAGCAAATAATTGTCTTCTAATTCCATGTTCTTCACAAAAAGAGTTGAACTCCCTGGAGGTGAACTCACCACATCGGTCAGATCTTAGACACTTTATTTTTAGACCTTTCTCATTCTCATCCATAGCCTTGAAACTTTTGAACTTTTCCAGTGCTTCACATTTTTCTCTTAAAAAGGAAACCCATATCATTCTAGAATAATCATCAATAATCAACAAAAAGTACCTTTCTCCATGAATACATTTGACTTTGGAGGGACCACAGAGTTTAGTATGTAGCAGCTCCAACAAATCATTTGAATGAAACTGTTTGCTTTGAAAAGAGACTCTAGTCCATTTACCCATTTGACATTCCTTACAAATTGTGTTAGTAGGCTTCACTATCTTAGGTAGATCTCTTGCTACTTGAGTGGAACTTACCTTGAAAATGTTATCAAAATTTACATGACACAGCCTCCTATGCCACAACCATCTTTGATCTACTTGAGCAATTAAACAACTCCCACTAGCAATATTCAGGTGAAAAATATTACCTTTTGTTTGTTTACCAGTAGCAATCATATTGCCAAAACTTCCATGTATCTTGCATCTTCCATCTTTGAATTGTAGATCATATCCTTTTCCCACCATCTTTCCAACACTCAAATGATTGTGCTTCAAGCCTTCAACATAAAGAACATCATTAGTGTTATCCTTTCCACCAAGACAAATAGAACCCCTACCACGAATCACACCAGCCTTGTTGTCTCCAAATCTTACAATACCACCATCATACTTCTCTAGACTTACAAATTTGTTTTTATCACTAGTCATATGATATGAGCATCCACTTCCAATAACCCACTCATCCTTTTCTTCAACTCGGGTTGCAAGAACTTTCTGATCTTTAGTAGATTCAGTAGCCACAAGACTATTTTCAACGGTAGCAATGAAAACCCATTCATCTTCATTTCCAATATCTTTATCAAACTCATCTTCAGTCACTCCTTCTTCAGCAAAGTAACATTTCTTTTAGAATCTAGACTTGTTAGGCTTAGTCCTAGGGACTCTTTCAGGACATCTTGATGCAAAATGACTTATTTTACTGCATGAAAAACATTTAATAGGTAACACTCCTTTATACTTACCTTTTCCTCTGCCTTCTTTCTTTACAATCAGTGCTTCCAATTCTTCTCCCTCTCTTTCTTTCTCTTCAAGTTGCTTTAGTTCTTCATCATACTTGGATATCTTTTTGGAACATTCTCCTGAACCATATCTTTGCTTGTTACTTCCAGATATAGTTGCCTTGAATGCAAATTTAGTTTTTGAAATAGATTCACCAAATTCACTTAATTCAAAAGCAGCAAGCTTACCAACCAATGTGTCTCTTGACATATTTGTTACTGATCTGAGCTCTTCAATAGCATGAACCTTCACTTTGTAGGAGGGAGGCAAGGATCTTAGTATCTTAGCCAAAATTTCATCCTCATCCAGAGAACCATCGACACATGTAATACCCATCACTATTTCATTTACTCTTTGCATAAAAGAAGTGATATTTTCATCTTCACCCATCTTAAAGTTCTCATACTTTCCTTTTAAACTCTATAGCTTAGACATATTCACCTGCGCATCTCCTTCATACAAAGTTTCCAACTTCATCCAAATCTCATGAGTTGTCTACAGTCCTACTGTATTAGCCATCTTTGAATCTGTCAGAGCACTCACCAAAGCTTCAATAGCCCTGATAGTACTTTCAACATCTGTGATCTCATCAGCAGTGGAGGGACCATTCTGAGGAATAACATAAGGATCTTTTGTAATCTTCTAGTAGGCTTCACCAATACACCTTAGGTGACATTGCATCCTGACTTTCCACAGTGAGTAGTTAGTTCCATCGAATCTTGAACTGTCCTTCTTGAATGTTTCCATTTCAGATCACCTCAAGCTTTTAGACTTCTTCAGATGAACCTGCTCTGATACCAATTGTTGGAAAAACAAGGACAGACAACTGAGAGGGGGGGTGAATCAATTGTCACAGAATAATAAAAATTTTGAACTTTACTTAACTTAATCTTAGATCTGATGAATAAGTAATTAAACATACACAATTAACACATCAGAGAGACAAAGAACACCAATATTTTCTATGTGGAAACCCTGTTAGGGGAAAAACCATGGTGGATGTTAGTCCACAAGATTATACCCTATTAAAAGTATAATGAAATCAATAAAGGGGAATGCACATGCATTCAGGCACACTATCTAGAGCTCACTACTCAATTATAGAAGGGGCTCACTGCCCAACAATACAGAATAGGATAAAAATCTAGAGGGTATGAACTGAGAAAATAGCTTCTCCACAAGCCTGATTACAGTTCCAATTAAGCAAAAAAAAATCCTTCACAAACTGCTTCACACTTCACTCGATCTTCTTCACACTCTACTATGTAATTGAATGATATTCACACATACACACATAAGAGCACACTCGGCACCTTTTCAACACACTACACCGATGAAACAATCGCTCTTATAGATCCGCTACATGAGATTTCATCAATAACTTAGTCATACAGGAAAATAAAACATATTTGTAATGTCGGCCCATATTTAAAAATTAATTTTTTAAAGCGAATCCACCAAGATCGGCCACAACATAGTTGGGACCCAAATTAACAATTCCAACACAAAAATACTTTGATTAATTTCACCTCAAAGATCCACAACACGCTACCACCAACATGTTGGCCAAGAAGAAAACCTGAACATATGCAAGAAAAATTTTTGACCACAAGCACACTGATCAATGTGGACGTACCACAAAGATAGAGCACAATTTACAAGCATCCAAGAGCACCAAGGAACAACAGAGAAGCATCCGTAGCAACTGATATTTCCAGAATTAAGCAAACTTCACTCAGGAACACTGACAGAGACCACCAAAACACTGTTAGACCAAAAAATGATCAAAGCTATATGCGGACCTCTGAAACTTCTGGTAGATGATCTAGATACACGAAGCAGAAAACCCTTTAGTCCATAATAGCTGAACTTCAATGTAAATAACAAGACACCTTCATGACCTGCACAATTCCACTGGGAACTTGGAACACTTTCTTTTATAATTTTCTCAATATCCTTGACATATACAACCTCTAATACACCAAATGCTAATAGTGTTGACATCAATGAAAACCACATATCAGCAACACATCCACAGCATCCAACACTATCAAGCCTCCTATCACAATGTTACCATTGACACGAGCAGGAATGTAGAGAGGTGAGGGTTTGTTGTTTAAGGGTAAATCCTATGATGTAAATGTATTGTTTGGCGAATTGAGTGTGGGTGGAACAGTGGAAGTTACCATGACCATATTGACATAGGCCTCGGGTTGGGTAATAGAATCAGCAGGATCGATAATCATGTTAGCAAAGTGTGACAGAAATGGGTCTGTGTATATATGTGGTTCACTATTAGCTTTTTCCACTGATTTGTTAGCATTTGGTTTAAATTCCCATTGAGACGAATGGTACCATCCTCGATGCGGTCTTGTATCTCATGACGCAACTGCATACATCATTTGGTATCATGTTCATTGACATGATGGTACTGACAATAGGCGGTTCCATCATACCAATTAGGGTAGGGTTCTTTAATAGGCTTAGTAGCCAGAAAAGTTACGATCTTATCCTTCAACAACTTCTATAAGATGGAAGTATAAGATTCTGATAACTTTGTGAAATTTCGGTTGTGTTTGAGGTGGTTTCCATCAACAGCGGCTACTACATTTGCAATGGCCTTACCTTTCCCTTTGATTGATACTATGGACTTCCCCTCAGAACGGAAGTGCAAAGAGGATCCCCTGAACTGAACAACCATCTATTGGTATTCTCGTAAGGTTCCACACAAGTGCACGAAAGAAGGGTATTTCATAAGGGTGAACTTCTCTTTCCAAGGCCTTTGTAAGTTCCCTATGAATACATTCTGCACGTCAAAATCGGGTAGCTAATATGAGATTTGTGAAAGGAGCGCTAAATAATGTGCTATGAAATCAATGATCTTTTCATTATCTCCTTGTTTACATCGAACGAGACCCGAAAAGGTCATCTTTGGCCCAATGTTTGCTTGGAACTATCTAAGGAATTGGTTTACAAGTTGATCAAATGAGAAAATAGATTTGTTAGGCAAGGAAGAGTACCACTCGAGTGTTGTATCCTTGAGAGAATGGGGAAATAATTTAGCCATCAACGCGTCATGATGGAAGAAGTTAGTGCAAAGGGAATTAAAGGCAAACACATGTGTCTGTGGATCTCCCTTACCACTATACTTCTCAAATTTAGGGATCTCCAATCATTGAGGGAAAGCAATGTTCAATATGGCAACCGACAATGGGCTATGTTGGAAGAAGGGCTGGAAGATAGGCTAGGCAAAGGCTTGGGAAAGACTCGCCAACTTGCTTTGCATCTTACCCATATTCTAAAGGAGAGTGTTCAGAATAATGTCTTTAAAAGATAGAGGGCCAGAGGGACCTCCTCTAGAACCACCACCAAGGCCTCCTCTAAAGCTGCCACCTATGTGACTTCCACCAGAACCACCACTAGAGCCACCGCCACCAGTAGGGCCTCCGTTGGAACCACCATCATGACCTCCACCAGAGCTACCTCCACAAGCACCACCTCCACTACTGAATCCACCACCACTACCAAATCCCCCACCACTCATCACGCTAAATCCTCCACCACTAGAGGTGACAAGAAGGATGAAGCTGAAGCCCAAGGGGACCCTATTAACTTTGATAGTTTCGGATTATTCAGAGATGGAATGGATACTAATAGAAGGGACCGTGTCAACCATATAGATGGATGTGGGAGGCATTGATACTCCTAACTATCCTTCATGCTCTTTGAAAGTGGCTCCTTGTGCAAAGCTAGGGTTGTTTGAAGGAGCACATGCTTCGGCGAGACCAAGGAGGCTAATCAAAAGTTCAATTCCTGTTTGATCTTTACTCATCAGATGTTTTAATTCACTGATGACCCCAGTGGCTCTAGCTATCTTTGAATTTCTTTCCAAGTGGTTTTCCAAGTTACCTAATCCCTTAGTAAGGGTCACAATGTATTCTGTGGGAATTTGAACAACCTCATACTCATCCACTGATGATGGCATAGGAGACACAGGGGGAGTCAAAACATGATCAATTTCATCAGCGAATCCCATCTCGTTCCTTGACAACTACTCCTGCGCAGCCAAACTAACAATGGGAGTAGAGAAAATGCCTATAGAGAGACCAATCGAGACCTTCATCCTCTCCATAGGGAGGTCTCGTATACTTCTTCTAACAATATATCTGAAAGTTGTAGATTGGGTTGTGGTGCACACAAGAGAGATCTCAACACCAATGGATGAACATACATTGGTTCACATCAGGTTCACCAAAAAATATAAGAGAGGGGGACCGCCGCATGTAAGACCCCAAGTCATGGAGGGAAAAGATGTGAGAGGCTTCCCTAACTTACCTCAGCTAAGTGTAATGTTAGGAAATGCAAGGAAAGAGTGACGAGGACCATGAGGCCTCTTAATCACTCTATAAACCCGAAATGTATTAAGGGGCTAGGCGAGCCAGTTTTTAGGTCTAACACTATGCCTTAAGAAGCTCTCTGTCTAAGGATGAAAGCGCAGTCTCTAGATGTCAGCGTGGTGCACTGGAGTCTCCATAGTGCGTTGGCATCCATATGGCTAGACAACAGTGAAGACGAGGTCAAACAAGGAAAAACTCGCTAATGTGCCAGCTAACTAACTAAAGGGCTAGAATGATGTGATTAAGCAAATGAAATACTCTCTAAAATTATAAAGAAAAAATACAAGAGTGAAGAGAGCAAGGAGAATCTCACCAAGGAATTCGTTCGCCAACTAGTTCCCTGAAATGCACACACTCCTACACACGGAAAGAGAGGAGAATGTTGGGTGGTTGTATAGGGGTCTACCTCAATCAGACCCCCATTTAGGTGTTTTCACCTCCACGGACAGCCAAGAAAACAAGATAAAGGAAACAATATAGTAAAGAGCACAAAAGCACTACAAAACAGTAAAGTGCTAACTCAACCAAGTGATAGAGGATAGGAGAGTGAAGCTTACCACCTCCACCAAGAGCACTTAAGGCTACTTGGGGGAGAATATGAGAGTAATCGAGCCTCTGCTGCAATGGTTTGGTCCCAAAATTGCTCTATCGAAGTGATGGAGTGTGGCTTTGGCTGCAATGGAATGCAAGAGTGTTGCTTGAAGCTTGAAGTGATGCAAAAGAGTGTGAGAGTGACTGCTTGAATGCTTAGAAGATTCACTAAAGAGCTCAAATGTTTGTTCAAGGAATGAATTTGAAGGGATGGAGAGAAATGGCCATATTTAGGTTAGCCGGCCAAAGGGGGTGTTACAACTTGACTCCCATTGAGAAGTGTAATGCCTCTACAAGTTCAGCTGCAAGAATCTGCCAAGGATGTAAGCGCACTGCACAAACGTCTTCGCATTGTGCGAGCGTCCCCGATAGAAATTCCTCCATTGATGCTAAAAAAAGGCACCAAGTGTGATGCAAGCAGTGGGCTTAGGTGGAATTAAGCCTCTGAACTTGGTTTTCTAAGGTGGATAAAGGAAAAAATGGGATTTGCACATGGGTTGAAAATTTACTCTTATACAATTAGAAACCAAACTTCTAACCTTACAAGCCATCCAACACTTATTATAAGAGATCTCTTCAAGCCAAACATTTTTTGGTTGCCACAAAGTGATGATTTGGCTTGAGGAACCCACCGCATCCACACCAAATCCAATCCAATTTTTTAATCTTTTCACAAAGCATTCCTTTTCAAAAGAACCAAGCTTCGTTTCCTGAAGCAATAAGATGTTTGCCTAGAATTCTACCATTTGATGTCAAATGAGACATCATTTGTTAGTGGCATTAATTCCACTAAAATTCCATGATATGATTTTCATGGTTGTTCGGGAAGGGTTTCACCCTTCCCTACTTTCAATAGCTCATTGATTTTCAACTATCTGTTGGCCTCACCATCCCACTTAATTTTCTCCTAGTTGGGAATTCTTCCTCTCCTCTTCTTTTCCCCACAATCTGGGGATGTTTTTCCTAACTCTTTTTGTCCCAAACCTAATCCCTCTAGGGCCCGCAGGGGAGACAAGCAAATTTCCAGTAGTGTGTCCTCCTGATCCAACCCCGACTCCCAAGCAAAAACCACATTTGATGCCAATCCATCGATTTGCAGTTGATCACCAGGTGAGACTTGCACCCAAACCACCTCAGAGACAAACTTGAATTCCCATTCTGAGGGAAGAACAGAATCCACCAGGAATGTGTCATTAGCCCCGTGCAACCCTAGCTCTACTTTATCCTCCTACGTTGGCACACCATCCAGGACTTGATCAACTATTTCCATTTGACAGCCACTGTCACTAGCCACCCCCAACTCACCATTGACTTCTTTTAATGAACCTTATTTTGCAGCCATCACTAATTCAACCAGCTCATATCCTACCTCCATGGGTGAATCTAGATTGTCTGCTTTGGGATGCACCACCTCTAGGGAATTAGAGATCTTGGCATTAATAAAATCCTTATTTTCTAGCTAGTAAGGAAGTGACTCTTCCCTTTTCAGAGCCGACACAGGAACAAAATCCTTGTCAGTTGCATTAGGGGGCCCAAGCAGAGGTGAAGATGAGATGGGATTTTGTGCCACACTATCCTGTTTTGGTTCCTCTTTCGCAACTACCTACAGTGGCAACTCGAAACTCACCGAGTCAGGAGAATACTATCCAAAGGTATCCAGCAACACATTGCTAGGGTTAAAATATAGAACAAGGGGTTGGGTGAGGATACCCCAAATTTTTATCAATTCTATCTCCTTCCAACAGGGACTATGGGGCTTGCATTCCACACAAATGCGAACATAGGTACTCAACCCATCCGCACAAACCCTTTCTTCTGCACAAATGAATTTTCCCAATAGATAGCCAATATGTTCCAATATCCTTGGTTGCCAAAATTCCATGGGGAGGTTAGGCAGTTTATACCAATCTTGGATCCATTCCAACTGATGTTTTAGAGGATCGAATCCCACCTCCTACTTGTGGATGTAGAATCTAAAATCATCCATCAACCAAACACCTTTGAGGATTTCCTCCCGAATTTGAGCTGAAGGGAAAACTACCACAAAAAATCCTTTATCTAGCACTTTGAACTTCATTTCTAGGCCCCAGCAACCTTGCCACTATCGGATGAAGCTATCCTAATTCAGGTGCTACCTGTACCAGCGGATCACCAGTCCCCATTGTTGAAGAATAAAAATAGAGGTAGTAGCATATCAGCACCAATTACTAGAGATGCTTGATTATTTGGCTTGGAATAATGATTCCCACCTTGAGATAAGTGGGACTTGTCCCTTGATCGAGCCCTTGAATCCCAAAACCTAGGTCAATCAAAACGGGGATTCCCCGTGGATGCTTGCTTCTCCTTATTTCCCCAAACACTTTCACCTGCATTTTTATACCATTGCCTCCTATTCCTATTGTTGCCACTCCCAGACTTGTTACTGTGAGGGTTTACAACCTGCTACTTCTTATGCTTCAATTCACCAATATCAGTTGCCTTTTCCTGAAATGGCACCTCCTTTTTTGCTCCTTTATTTCCCTTTGAAGGGAAGCCTTCCACGAATTCCCTGCTACTACAACCCTTTTGATCCAACAACTCCACAGGCTTCAAACTTGTATTTCACCTGTGCACCTACACACCCTCACATCCTCCCATGCTCATCATAAAAATTAAGTGATGATATATATATATATATATATATATATATTATATATTAATATAATATTAATATATAATATATTATGTAATGTCCCCATTTTCAAAAGATTTAGCCTATTCCTGACCCTCGTAGGCTAAGGAGCATGGTTAGGGGGTCTTCTTCAAGAAATTACCCAGCCAGTTGTTGGTGTCTACTCATTGATTTTGGAGTTAATTGGAGGTTTCTTATGATTTTTTGGATGTTGGATAACAAACTGTTTGATAACACACTATTTGATAACATACTGTTGGATAACATTTGTTTGATAACACATTGTTTAATAACATTTTGTTGGCTAACATATTGTGTGATCATATTGCACTTGATGGGTTATATTTTAATATTATAATAAAGTGCAATTATAATATAATATTATAATGTTATTTGGAGAATTTTAGAAGAGGCTAACCTCTTGAGGTGAAAAAGTATAAATAGAGGATGAGGGATTGCTTCTCATGATGAAGATTTTGATAATTGATTTTGACAAGTCCATTGTGGAGCCAAGGGTTTATGCAGTTGTTCACATTGTCTTTGGGAACAAAAACTCCCATTGATATCATAACTGAGGTGGTGAAATATCCTCTAAAGGGTTGCCGTTGAGGAGAGGATACATTAGTCCTTTCATTGGAGCTAAATTTTGTGGCCAAGGGCCAAATTTTGCTGTATAGATTGGAGGTCCGATTTGATGGTGTTTGAGAGCTAGAACCTTCATAGATTTGAGGTGAAGATTTCTTTTTCACAATCTAATTTAATATCAAACATTTTGCAGTCATCTTTACCAGCAAGATAGAGCCACAATTTTGCACATTACTCCTCCATTTGGCATCGATTCTTGGAGAGGATTGCAGCAATTACAGCACTACAATCTGAGGCAAATTGTGATGGTGTTTCATGCTTTTTGAAGGAGGTTGGTGGAATTTGTAATTTATTACAGATATTTGATAATAGTGAGCAGGGGAATCCAAGACAAGAGTGTGATTTCTAATAAGGGGGAAGAAATAAAATCAAACAAAATTCAAGAAGCATTGCTAAGGCCTAAGGCAGCTAGGCACTACTTCTTTGAAGACATATCAATCAAGCATCAAGAGAATTGAACTAATTAGTCAAAGCAGCCACCACATTTCCAGGTTCTTCTATTTTGGAATTTGCATTAGTTCTTATTGTAATCCAAGAGTCTTGGAATATTTGGAATGTACATTTGATTTGCATTTTCATCAATGGAGATATAATTTGTTGGTCTCATAATATTCATTCATAATCATTTCTTAGTTTGTACACCAATTTTTTGATGAAATGTCCATTGGCTATAGGTGTTGATTTTTACTTAGGTCATCTATTGCATTTGAAATTCACAAAAACAATTGCATTTCATGCTTAGATTATGTTGTGATCATTTAGCATTCATTTCAAGTCAAGTTATATCTTTTTTATGTCCAAAAACATACAAGGCAGCAAATTGAAACATCAAAATTGTAAACCACTACTTTGCACAACAAGTGTTTTACAATATTCCTTGAGCATATCTTCAGCATTTTGAGGCTATAATCAGAAAGGTATATTACATATTAATATATAGTATATAATATATAAATATATATAATAAATTAATATAGTATATTAATATATAATAAATATATATTATGACATGTAATTTATAACACTAAAGGTAACAAATATCCGTTTTAAAACGGATATATATAAAAAACAAAAATGGGACTGTTTTGAGTATTTCAATGGTCCCTACATTCTTTCTATCACAAAATTCTCATGCTTTCTATCTACATCAGACAAAATTCAATTTTTGAATGATTCTCTTACACTTTTTTACAATTACAATCATTTGTGCGTGTTTTTTGTTTGTGCAATGGGGAGCAATAGTCGTCGTAAGAGAAAAGGTAAAAGGAAACTTACAACAGATGAAATTGAAGCATATAGAGCAAAAGATAGAGAAATTCATAGGAAAATAAGATAGAGTATGAAAAATATTCAAATTGAAACTTCTTCCACACTGTTAAATGTTAATTCAAGTGAAGATGAAATAGAAATTGAAAATATTGAACATCATATTAAAATTAAAATTGAAAACATTGAAATTGAAAATGTGGAAATTGAAAATAAAAATGTGAACAACATTGAGAATGAAAATGTTGTTGAAAATGTTATTGAAAATGTTGAACATGAAAATTTTGTTGAAAATGAAATTGTTATTGAAAATGTTGAAAATATTGAAAATAGTGAGAATGAAAATGTTAATAACATTGAACTTGAAAATGAAAATGTTGATAACATTGAAATTGTTGAAAATGAACCTTATGTAACACCTAATTACAAGAGAACGCCTAAATGGTTGGTTGAAATAGATGAGAACAAAATTGATAATTTTGAAGGAAAAAGGTCACGACCAACAGTTCATTTGTGGGCTACCAAAATATTCAATGAATACTTTTATGATAAGACATTAACTGAACAATGTCAATTTTTTGTGCAATTACTTAAGATTTACAAAATGAGACCATTATTAAAAAAATTGAAGATTCATCTCACCAAAAAATAGAAAAAAATAGTATTATTTTTAAAAATATTTTTAATGCTCTAACCTCTATTGGAAAGACTAGTAAGGAAAAATATAAAAGGGTTGCTTGTAGAGTGATCACAATCTCACTAGTAAGCCATCATTTGAGAAAGAATTGTTTAATGAGACAAACTTGTATTGATTTAAACTTAAATCATAAAACATCAAATAGAGCACTCTCAAGAAGAGGAAGACTCAATAGTCCTCTTCAAAATGATACATGGGATTTTAGTGGGAGGCTTCCACATGTTGATAAGAAGCTAACCGACAATGTAAAGATGCAAATTGAACAGTTTTGGAACTCTCTCTCTAGAGCATCACTGAATGTAAAGGATTTTTTAAAGTTACGAATTGGTAATTGAGATTGTACACCGCATCCTAAACATTTCTTGGAATGTAGCCAAACAATTTTGTACAAACAATTTTGTCAAAAACATCCAAATTTACAAATCTCACAAAGGGATTTTGAGTCTTGCAAGCCATTTTATTGTGTACATGTTAATGTTCATAATACATGTTGTAAATACCATGTTGAGTTTTCAATGTACCATGAATTTTTATGCCATATTCATTCTATTATGCATACTAACAAAATGTTGCAGAAGTGTCATGCAATGCAACTTCCCAAGTCATCTAGGGAGTTGTTAGATTCATTTTTATGCATTAGAGGTGATGGTAATACATTTTATAGAAATGATTGTTTAAATGAAATGTGTTTGCAATGTGGTAGTTTATCAAAGTTTGTAGCATGCTTTCATGAGGGCATCAATCTTGATTTTGGTAACAAGATTGTTGAGAAATAAAGGTTTGAGACAGTCAAATACACATTGAAGAGTGGAGGTGAGGGTTCTAGATGGGAGTTGGTTGCAAGAGAGGTAAGTATTGTTGATTTTATTTCTAATTTTGAGAAAAATATTTTCTATAAGTATGCAAGGCATACCACAGGCCGTAGTGGTTGGATCAGCTATTCAAGATGTGTAAGGATTCTTTCCCCATTGGAACTATTGTATCTGTAGTTGATTTTGCTGAAAATTACACATTGCAACCACAAAATGAAGTTCAATCACAATATTATAATTCTATTCAAATTGTTATTTATGTCCACATAACATATAGGCATGCCCCTAATAGTATAGAAGAGGATAGGAAGATAATCAGGAAGTACCATTTTTACGAGTGATGATAGATCTCATTCATATGAGTTTGTACAACATTGTTTTGAAAAAAAATTGAGTTCTTGCAAGAAAAAGGAATTGCAATGGGTCAACATCTAATTTGGTCAGATAACTGCACATGGAAATTCAAGAATGCTCGCATGTTTTATTGGTTGAGCAAGATGCATATAGAGAGGGGTGTACCACATATTTGGAGTTTTTTCAAAGTTGGGCATGGAAAAGGTGAGCATGATGGTGCAAGTGCATGTGTGAAGAGAGCTTTGGTGAAGGAATAAATGAAGATCAGAGGTGGTGCAACATTTAGTGATGCATGTTCTATTATTGATTGGTGTACTTATGCACTATCATGAGGAGGGACACTTGATTCAAAAGTTTGTATGTTCTTTTTATTGATTGAGGAGGGCATAGTGGGAGACAAAATGAAATGTCAAAAAATTAGAGATTCTTCAAATATGCATTCATTTTGAAGCTCAGATGTGGGTGCATGGACCATATGGACACAAGAGATGGCATATTTTTATCAGAATTATATTCAGTGTGATTGGGATCAATGTGATTCAAGTGAGTGGGTAGATACATGGATTTCATAGTACCTAACCCCTTTATCTATAGCACAATCCTCATTAGAAGATGTAATGGAAAGTTCACTTGACTATGACCATCTTTTAGATCTTGTATAGCCAAGACTTGTCTATGCAGTTGTAGCACCACAGGGGAATGAAGAGGGATTAGACTATTGGTTGGCATCATGTATACAAGGAAAGAAAAAGCTAACACAATAGATGACAGATGATGATGGGTTCATGTATCCTACAAGTTCGGTTGTTGTTTCTTGAACTTGGTTGCATTACCATTTCATCATCATTTAGGTTGTTTAGAATAATATAGATTTCTTATTCTAAGAATATTTTCTAGTTTGCATTACCATTTCATCATCATTTAGGTTGTTTATATGAAATATAGATTTGTTATTCTAAGTATATTTAGATGTTGATAAAAAACTTATGATCATACAAGTTCAGTTGTTTTCAGAACTTGGTTGCGAACACATATGATTAGAAAGAATAGCATACCTGCATTTCAAGACTATAGAAATGCAAAACCATTCCCATGTATTCACACCTTGTTATAGCAACAAATTTTAAGTTATTGAGACATCATGCTAGACCAAAAACAAAAGAAATATGGACAATTAGTAGTGTTGATCATGAAGCATTATTGGAAACTCTAAAGGTAAGAGATGACCCTTCAAGCACACTTGAGTAGTGGATCATTTGTTGTATGGGATAGGTATGATATTTTTCATCACATTTTGATATTGTTTATCTACTAAGGTTCATTATTTAGGTTGTTTAGAATAATATATATTTGCTATTCTAAGCATCTTTTCTTGTTTGCATTATTAATTCATCATCATTCAGGTTTTTTAGAATTATATAGATTTGTTATTCTAAGCATCTTTTCTATTGTGACCATATAGATTTCTCATTTGAAGTATATTGCAATGTTCCTGGCATGATTGATCATGGAGCTACTACAACAATAGCCAGCTTTGATCCATTGGAAGAGGTATGTGACAGATTATAATAATATAGATTTGTTATTCTAAGCATCTTTTCTAGTTTGCATTACCATTTCATCATCATTTAGGCTGATTAGAACACTATAGATTTTTTATTCTAAGCATCTTTTCTAGTTTTCATTACCTTATCATCATCATTTAAGTTGATTAGAATAATATAGATTTGTTATTCTAAACATCTTTTATATTGTGACCATATAGATTTGTCATTCAAAGTATATTGCAATGTTCTTGGTGTTGGATGTTGTGGTTGTGTTGCTGATATGGGGTTGTCATTGATGTCAACACTATTAGCATTGATGTATTGAAGGTTGTATATGTCTAGGATATTGAGAAAATTGTAAAAGAAAGAGTTGTAGGTTCACAGTGGATCAGTGAAGGTCATGAAGGTGTCAATGTTATCTTTGGTAAGACTCCTTTTGAGCTATGGTTTGGTTATAAGACTACTGTTAAATATTTCAAGATCTTTGGAAGTAAATGTTATGTCAAGAGAGATGAGGACATAAGCAAGTTTGATGCAAAGAGTGATGAAGGAATCTTTCTAGGTTACTCTACTAAAATCAAGGCTTATCGGTGCTATAATAAAAGATTGAGAAAAATGGTTGAAAGTGCAAATGTTAGAATTGATGAGGACTCTGCTAGATCATCCAAATATTATGGATATGATTCTGATGACCAGCAAGATAGTACAGACAAAGGGAAGAATTCTCAAGCACAAAATCAAGCTCAAATTGTTCCAGTAAATCAAGAAATTCAAGAAGGAGAGACAAGTGGAAGTGTAGAAGAAAGAACAGAAGAACCAGAAGTGTGAGAGAATCCTAAAGTTCTGAGGTATGTAAGGTTAAATCATTCTAAAAATCAAATTATAGGAGACAAAAATAAAGGTGTGCATACTAGAAGAAGGATAGCAGAAGAGTATTTCCTAATTTCCAAGACTGAGCCCAACAATTTCAATGAAGCTTGTAATGACGAACACTGGATGGAAGCTATGAAGGAAGAACTAATGCAAATTGAAAAGAATAATATATCGATTCTTGTTCCTAGACCTAAAGATAAAAATGTGATTGTACTAAATGGGTCTTTCAGAATAAGTTGAATGAACAAGGTGAAATGATCCAGAATAAAGCAAGACTGGTATGTAAAGGGTATTCACAAATGGAAGGTATTGATTTTGATCCTGTTGCCAGAATTGAAGTTGTAAGATTATTTATTGCTTATGTCGCATATAAAAACTACAAAGTTTATCAAATGGATGTGAAGTCAACCTTTCTAAATGGTGAGGTAGAAGAAGAGGTATATGTTGAACAGGTTGATGGATTTCAACTAACTGATAAGGAAGACATGGTTTTCCTATTGAAGAAAGCTCTATATGGACTCAAGCAAGCCCCTAGAGCTTGGTATTCTAGACTAGATAAATACTTACTGAAGCTTGGATTCAATAAAGGTACTACTAACAATAACTTGTATTTCAAGTTGGATCATGATAAAGAGTTGATTATTGAAGTCTTTGCTGATGACATTATTATTGGAGGAGATGATTATCTATGTATGAAGTTTTTTAAGGAAATGAAAAGTGAATTTGAGATGAGTATGATTGGAGAGATGAAATTCTTTCTGGGATTGCAAGTCACCCAATTAGACAATGGTATTTTCATATCTCGGTCCAAATATGTGAGAGAGTTGCTAAAGAAGTTTGGCATGGAAGACTCAAAGCCTATTGGTACACCCATGGTAACCATATGCAAGTTAACATAGAATGATGATTTCCCTAAGGAAAATCAAACAAGGTATAGGTCAATGATTGGAAAATTGCTCTACTTAGCTCAGACAAGACCAGACATCATGAATGTTGTGTGTATGGTAGCTAGATATCAATTTGATCCGAAAGAATCTCATGTGACTACTATAAAGAGAATTTTTAGATATCTAAAAGGAATAGTTGATTTTGGACTTTGGCATCCTAAATATGATAATCTTACATTGAGTGCATATACTGATGCAGATTGGGCTGGATATGTAGATGACAAGAAAATTACTAGTGGTGGTGCCTTCTTCCTAGGGAAGAAGCTGGTGTCTTGGTTGAGAAAAATGCATAATTCCATTTCCCTATCTACTGTTGAGGAAAAGTATATTATTGCTACAAATAATTGTACTCAAGTGTTGTGGATGAAACAGATGCTGAAAGATATTAGAGTAGTATATGATGAGTCTATTTCCATATACTGTGACAACTCAAGTGCAATAAACATGACAAATAATCTGGTGCTACACTCTAAGACCATGCATATATCAATCAAGTTTCACTTCCTAAGGGAGAAAGTGAGTGAGAAAGAAGTCAGATTGGAGTATGTGCCTACCAAAGAGTTGATTGCAGACATTTCCACCAAGCCATTGTCGAAGGATGCTTTTGAGTATCTTAGAGGGATGCTAGGGGTCATTACCCCTCCTGTTATGAACTAGAGATGCATTTACTTGCATCAATCTATGTACTTAATTGCTACATTCTTACTCGGATTGATGTTTCTATGGCTACTACTTAGGGGGAGTAGTCAGATGTGAAAATATGTGGTTCAAAGCTTGTATGTGGAAAGATAATGCTTATATTTATCATTGATTTCAAAGGGGGAGAAGAGCAATGTGAAAAAATGGTGATTATCTAGTGAGAAGAGCCTCATGGGAGAAGATCATGTGAAGAGTTAAGGAGAAGAGTCAGAACCTCAGGAGTAAGTGTTGTTGTGTAGATGGTTTTTTTCACATCATGTATTGCCATCAATGCCAAAGGGGGAGATTGTTGGATGTTTTGGTTGTGTTGTTGATATGTGGTTGTCATTTATGTCAACACTATTAGCATTGATGTATTCAAGGATGTATATGTCGAGGATATTCAGAAAATTGTAAAAGAAAGAGTTGTAGGTTGATAGTGGATCAGTGAAGGTCATGAAGGTGTCGTTCTCAGTACGTTGATGATCAGTCATTGTGGATTAAAGGGTTTATTGTTGAGTGTATTGTTATCTCCTAAGCTTGCACCCGAACTAAGTTGTAAAACTTAGTTAGCTAGAGAAACATGGAAACACTTCTAGGTTTTGGGAACCTACTGATGAAGTGAATCTCTAGATAGGCCAACTTCCTAGCTGGTTATATCACCTAATCTACTAATTTTTGAAAGGAAAAAGGGAAAAGGATAAACATGAAATAGAAAAATTGAACATTAAAATTTAAGTGATACACCAAACTAACAAGGATGATAAAGGAATAATAAAATACCCCTATATGCTCTCAAATGTGCTTTTAAAAGGTCAAAACAACCTCCTAAATTTCCTCCATGTGTTGGTAAACAAACTCCAACTGCTCAAGATTCTTGGCAAGTCATAACTCAAGGAATATCTCTCTTCCCATCATGACTTAGTCATATGCACACATGCTCCTATGTTTTTTTTACATTTAAAGGTGATGCTTAAATTAAATGATTTATAAATCATCATTTGAATTCAAGCATTTTACAACATAAAGTGAATGCAAAAATAAAAGATTGCAACCTCTATGTATTCAGCCAAAACCCCTAAGAAATAGGAATTTCTAAGTCAAATACATATTTCATGCCTAAATTACAAGGAAAAAGCAAGAAAAAGGTATAAGACATAAAGTCTAAACCCACGGTGATAATAGCCTTTGAATTATATTTTAAAACTTAAGCAAAAAATTCTTAAAGTTATATCAGCATGATTAGGGTTTCAAACCTAAAGTAAAAGGAAGAAAATGTGAAACACATTTTACTTTGTGAAGAAGCTTCACGAAGAAGCTAAGTACCAGCCGACATGAAGGGTTTCGATAGGAGCTCTGTTGAAGGATTTCCATGTGAACTTATAGCTACAAAGACAATTTTTTGTACAAAAAGCTTGTTGAAGCTCAAAGTAAGCACTCTTGAAATATTTGTGTTTTTCCACTCATTTCTAGTAAATAGAGTGCTTGAAACTGAACCTCTTACCATAAAATGAATAAAATATTTGCATTATGTACTTTTGTTTCCTGTAGCTTTCACATACTTGGGAAAAAGGAGCATTTATGTAAAAGATTTTAGAACATATGCAATACAGATTGCAGATTTTGTTCAGAAATTAATGGATTTTTTCCTTTTGTACTCTCAATAGATATTTAATGGCAATCACACATTTCTCTATTCCAAAGCCATTTGACTGTGATTTCTCTGTAAACCTGGCATGTTTGCAAAATAAAGAAGCATTTTTGGAGTTTTATGGATGCGGCCATACTCTATCCCTCTTAAATTTTTTTTGTAGCTTCTCATTGTAAAAATTACTGAGAGTTATACATTTCCTTTCATGGTCTTCTAAAAACAACATATGACCCACTTCGTTAAAAAATGGGTCGAGGGTTTCTCCATTTTTTCTCTCTAGTTTCTTCTGCATCCCTATAATTTTTTCTAATATTACTTGTTTGTAAATATAGAAAATTTTAAATGGCCGTGGCTATAAACCCTTCTAAATACTTACTTTTTCTCTTTGCTTTCTGGGTTTCACTATCGTTTCAGTTAAAAACTCATTTTTCTCATAGAGAAAATCGGAATATTTTCTCTCTGGATTTTCCAAGCTCCTTTGTCTATGAGAAATGATTATAGAACTTTCATTTTTATGAGAAAGTTGTCCATTCGAGCTCTACTTTTCAATATATTTGTGTATCATATGCTCGATGAAGGTTTCCATCTAGAAAGAAGCGAAGAAACTTGCATTTGATGACCTTGACTCTATAGAAATTTCCAAGAACAGTTCTTGCAGATACTTGAGGCCTTGTTTCTCACTTTCTGAGTTTCAATTTCAAATCCATGCTATGCTTTGCAATTTAACTATATACAAATAGATTGGAGCTTTTAATATCCTTATGTCATCTTTTAGGCATTCTATAATAGCTCATATGCCCTGTTTCTTTAAAACTATGTCCACAGTATATTGTTTTCTTGCATCATTTATCCATAGGACTGATCATTCTTGCATAATAGATTATCTTTCTTCTGATCTGTCCACAATTTATGTGTTGATTAAGCTCTGTTCTAAAATCCTTTAAATATTGTATTTGGTTTTTGACACTTATAATACAATATGTGAAGTCATTATTCATTTCATACCTATGGCATATCCATCTTTCCTCATGCATCTCTAATACAGAACACTTGACTTCTAGGTACATCACCTCATTTGGGAATTATGCCAGCATTTAAAGGTTATACAATTTCTTTTGGAATTTGTTTCCCTTTTCTTTAGAGATATTTCCTTCTTGTTGGCACTAAAATGCCAGATTGGGAATCTCTAGAGGAAAGGAAGCAAATTCCAAGACAAAATTGTATGATGAGGCAGAAAAATCATAACTGTGACACATACCTAGTATTGCTCATATGCATATAAAAAACAAGGTATAAGTAAAGAACCACCTTGAATATCTCATTCCCTCAAGCATGTTGGGCTCAACTCTTGTAGGAGCCTCATTTTACCCCACATGTTGAACTAAGATGAATAAAAAAAAAATGATTACACCTGTATTTGTACATGAAGCAAACAAGTTAGAGAAAACATGTATATTTTATGTGTTTTCGATTACTCTAATGGTTTTTTGAGAAACCTAAAATGTACACATAGATTATTTAATACACATAATGATCAGTTTATACATGCATAGGGTGAATGTGTATATAATGTTTGTAATCAGTCATTGCTTAGAGCATGCTCTACTACCATTGTTACTTCTTTTCAGAAATAGGAACTAGGAACAACAGATGAAGCTCGGGACATCAATAGGATAGGAAGACACATCAGAACTAGTCATTTACAAGCAATGGTTGGTTACCTTTCTTCTATGCACATTCATTTATTCTCCTTACTTATTCATGTATATATTTTTCATAATTCGCATTGAATAAGTTAGGTCAATCTCATGGCTTGTGTGAGATAATGTACACTTATACATTCAATGAAGATTACTCTTTTCTGAAAAGATCATAATCTTTCTTCTATTACATGCATGTGTATGAATGCAGTAATTTGTAATTGTAATCTTTTCTGGATTATTTCATTTATACATCTGAATGTAATGTAAGAATGATTTAAATGTACCTCTTTCTAAATTTAAAATCAACAAGATCAACCTTATTGAACTATAAGTGAAAATCTAGTAATATTTCTAGAGACATCTATTGCATGTTTGCCTGCTAAACATTCTAGCCAGTTGCCTAGACCTATCTTTGGGCATGGAGTCACTCAGAAACTAGGATAATGACTTAGGAAAATAGACTCGGAACTTCTATAACTCAAACTTGATGTATACACCTAAAAATGGTCTGGATAATTTAATTAATTAAATATGATTTATTTGATTAATTAACCTTTAATTCCTCTACTATTAAATAAATAGAAATATTTATGTATATAGTTCATAAATTATTCTTCTATATTTATTATATTATTTCCTCTTAATTAAATAAACAAGTTTCATACTTTGTTTTATTTAATTATCATTATCAAATTCTTCTATAATTATATTTCATCTTAATCGCATCTTTTATTTAATAAACATAGACTTCTATAGTTTGTTTTATTAAATTAAATATCTTCTTTTTCCTAAATTGAATAAATATAAATATTCAATTGAAATATATTCTATAGCTAACCATATCCACCTACCAAATTAGATATGAAACATCTAATTTAATTCATCTCAACCTTCACAGGAAAATTTGGACAAAAATTTGCAGGAAATCTTCATCTTCTTCCATTGATTCTTCATCATCTGGCTGAATGTTTTTCTAGGGAGGAACAATCCCCATGATCAGCTCAAGCTTCTTCATCTCTCACCTTTGAATCCTCAAGATCAAATCCAGACCTTTGTTGTGCTTCCCCTTCACAAATGTCTTGTCGGGAATCTATAAATACAACCTCCTTCTACAGGAAATGGATCCCAACTTTGTGCAAAATTACTTTGCAAAAATACCAATTGAGAAATCAAGCATCTTATCAATAATAAATTACCATTTATCAATATAAATAGCAATCAAAGCATTTAGAATAGAATCAATATCATGGCTCTTCATTTAGCTGCATCATAGTTTACTGTATCTTCTTTTATCAAGTTTCATGTCAATTTAGATTATAGTAGTTTCATCATTATCATTTGGACATCACCATATAGGATTAGATTATTGCATTCGGTAGGATCTCCTTCTCTAGATTGGCATTTTAACAGTCATAATGCTTACAAAAGCTAAGAGCCCTATGACTTAATAAATCTTTGGAGATAGAGAGAAATATGATGCTTTCTAGAGTTTTCCTGTATTAATTAGATTAATTATTGTTGATTCTCTTGATATAATGTCTTATTAAGAATTTTTGTTTGTTATTTTACTCATTAATTATTCCACACTTACATTTTGGCACCCGCCGTGAGGCACAAACCCATGATTTTAACATCTTTTTTTGAAAAGTGTACTTGCAGCTTCTAACGTGTTTTCTTTTAGCGTGATCGAGTATTTTTGTAGCGCATACGATGAATACTTTAGTGCATCTGATGACTGTTCCAGCACATTCACCAAATACTTTGGTGCATCTGACGACTATTCTGACACATCCGTAGTTTCCATTTTACCAATCAGGGAGTTTTTCTTTTGGTACCAAACACGTTGGTCAAAGACAATTGGGAGGAAAACTTACGCTGGTCAAAGACAAAAACTTGCAAATTACTAATAATGTTTGCAAGGATTTTAATTTTATTACTATTTTTTTTTCTTCTTTTGATTAAAATAGTGAATCTAGATTAATTAATCAACTAGTTTGAAACCCATGTTCTTTGTGTTTTGAAAGCAATAGTCCTATGCTCTCCCCTTAACTAGGTGATCAGAATGCTAGACTTGTTATCTTGCTTTTTTAAATCCTTTAAAAGGCCTGTCGTAGTGGGAAAAAGTACTCACCCTACGAGAATGACCTTAGTGGGAACAACCAAAGCCAAGTTTTCCAACCCACTATAATCAAAAGTGAATTTGGGGAAACCCACAATTCAATGGAAGTGTACAAGATAACCATCCCCAAAATCTTTGTTCTTCTGAGGGAGTTTATCATTTTCTGCTCTGAATAGATACCCTATCTACGAACTTTAAGTTAGTATCTCACTAAAGTCATTTTCTAAGTTCACTTTTTATATCACAGTGCAAGGGGAGGGAAGAATCTGCCCCCAAGACACTCACCATATAACTATCAGAGACCCTAGCCAAAAGTGGAGGATTTGACTTTAGTTAAGACTCGGGAAAGGGAAAAACATGGGTGCCCTCTAGGGGTGACATGGTTGTGTGAGTTGACATAGTTGCTAGTTGTGTGCTGTGATATTCTAAGTGACCTACTTGAGATAGAAAAGTGTTTGAACTATTTGTTTTTGTGTCAAAACCTATGGAAATTGAAAGAATCAAACCAGATTCTAGAACACTCACTACATGTTTAATACGTAGAATCTGAAACAACTATTTACAATCTAGCTTTTGTGTGTGAAGTTATTTTTTAAAGGTATTATCCAATTAGATCACAAATTCCAAAATTTTCAAGCAAAACACATATCCAAAATATTCACTAGTTAGAAAATTACAACCTAGAGTTAGTCTTTTTACTGAGAAAAACTAGAACAAACAGAAAAAACTCTAAACATACTGACAACTCCCATTTTAGTGCATCCACAGTCTGTTTTAGCACATACACCTAGTCTTTTAGCGCATTTGTTGTCCAAATAGTGCATACAACCATTGTTTTAGCACATCTACACAGTCTGTCACATAATTTACCAGTATCTTGGTGCATCCATAGTCTATTTTAGTGTATATACCATGTCTGACAGTGCATTCATAATATCTTTTAGTGCATCTACCCTCTATTATAGCACATTCACAAAAAAAGAAAACAGAGAGTTATTTCAAACTCCTTCAGACTGTTGACATCATAACTCAGTTTTTTTTAGAACAAAAACATTTTCACAATCCAGACAGTGTATTAAACTTGAAACAAATAGGATCTTACAAGTCAAACTTTATCAAATTAAACCAAGATCTTACAACTTTAAAGTACCTAAATCACCAAACCAACTCTAGATTATTACGTTAAAGTTTCATTATCAGGATTCTATCATCCTACAATCATGAGACAAAACACAATAATTAGATTTTTAACTTGGTCTCATTAATAGCATTTATCATTCTATTCGACTTAAGTTAATACTATTGGAACTTATCCAAACAAAAAGATCAAAGTTTAGTGAAAATAACAAAACTTGTATGCCAATTTTGAGAAGATTACAAAGAAAGAAACTTAGATAAAAATAAATTGAAACACCAAATATCATGGCTAAAGAAAATCCCTTTCACAGATTCCACAAAAATGACACTAATGAAATAACTCAAGAGGATATTCAAATTGCACAACAAGATCCTAATTTTCATAAATTTATGGAAAAGGTTTTAGAAAAAGATATGGAAAAATACCTTTTGATGCTAGTTGAATTAGGTGCAAAACTTCCAAAGGAATTTGACATTAATCGACTAAAAGAAACATCTAAAACAGTTGAAACTAAACCACACAACACACAAAACATAGATCAAGTGGTTGCCCTAACACATCAAATGCAAAACTTGCAACAACTTAAAGATATGAAAAAAGGAACCACGAGGAGGTACTCATTACAAGACATTTTTCCTTATCCTTTTGATCCAAGTGTGGACATGATACCATTTCCTAGACATTGTGAATTCCCAAAATACGACAAATACAACGGTAAAACGGATCCAATTGATCATGTGAGGGGATTTAGAACCATGAGTTTAGAATTTGCACAAGAAGAAACTTATATAATGAGGTTATTTCCAAGGAGTTTAGGAGGTCAATGTATGGAATGGCTTTCTAAACTACAACCAGGAATTTGATCTTTTGAAGAACTAGTCAACAGGTTTATCTCACAATTCTCCTATAATATTCAACATGAGGTAACAATAAAGGATCTTTACAATACAAAACAAAGGAAAGGCGAAACATTCCTCTCATTTCTACAATGATGGTGAAGGATGTTTGCTAGGTATCCTCGTTCCATACCTAAAGAGGAAAAGATGGAACTATTCATTGATAATCTAACTGATGAAATGAGCTACATTCTTGATCTACAATGTCCATCAACATTTGAGAAAGTCGTTGAAAATGGGCTCAAGATTGAAGAAGCTTTGGTCAAAAGAGGGGTAGTAAAACATTACAATGAAGGATCAAACAATAAAAATTCCTCAAATCACTATGGTAACAATGATAAACCTAAGTTTTGGCAAAAGAATAGAAATACTAGAAACAATGATGCTGCAAATGAAACACAAAATGTGAAACCAGTATTTAATTTGATAGCAACTACTGCAAAGACCAATCAAAAAAATGACCAAAACATCAATCAGAATGTCATTCAAAACAATAATCCGAACAATGTTGAATCTAAACCAAAATCATATCAAAAACCATCAAATCGAAGAAGATTCACACCATTGGGATAAACACTAGAATCAGCAATGAGAGTACCTCTTGCACATGGACTTATTACATTACCTGAAGCACGAAATTGGGAACCAAAAGTAAAACCATCTTGGTGGAATGATGCATATTTCTGTGACTTTCATAAAAACAAGGGACATAAAATGAATGATTGTATGCAGTTGAAACATCTAGTACAATATTTGATTGATAACAGGAAGGTATTCGTAGAAGGACATCAAACGAACAATGATCATGGTGCATTTAAAAATCCTTTACCAAATTATGAAAAGGGAGAATCTTCTTCTGCAAACAGTAAAGGTAAAAATGTAAACTACATTTATGATAGCACTATTCATTGTATCTCTACAGTTGAAAATAATGATGTTGCTAATAATCAAACCGATAACGTGGAAATAAATGACATCATACCCATAGATCTGATCCTAAATATTGATACATCCAACAATCATATTAATGTCATAAAAATCAAGGAAAACCAAGATCATCAACCAGTCAACGTGACAACAAGGGGGAAATCTAAGGTAATATTGAAAGGAGATTCATCTAAAACCATTGTTTCCCCTTCAAATTAGTACAACATAGTAGATCAACTGCAAAAAACACCAACACAAATATCAATTTTGGAACTCCTTAAAATCTCACCATCTCATAAGGAATTTTTGGAACAAGCTCTTGTGGACACAATGATACCCAATAATCTGGATGTTTTTTAATTCCAGGCTATGGTGGGACACTTAACCACGCCTCATTTCCTATCATTTTTTGAACAATATGATGTATCACTTACTCATCTGCACAATGTCGCCCTTCATATTAAAGTTTTAATCCATAAACATCAAGTAAAATGTGTCCTAATAGATTGTGGAGCTGGTTTAAACATTTTCACTTTAAAATTGATCCATGCACTAGGATATTCTGATAATGCTATTGATGCCAGAAGTAAAATCACAATAAAAGACTATGACAAATAAGAGAGATCCTCCAAAGAATTGATTGTATTACCTATTCAAGTGGTACCAATTGTGAAGAATATTGTTTGCCAAGTATTAGACAAAGAGTTGACTTATAACATACTCTTGGGATGTCCCTAGATTCATGAAATGCAAGTAGTACCTTCAACTTATCATTAGTGTTTAAAGTTTCTGGTCAATGGATAAGAGATCACTATTTCAGCTAACTACAACAATCTCCAATATTGTAGCACACTTAAAACATCTCAAGACACTTTTGTACCCCATAATAGGGAAGCAAACACTTCTAGTTCATCCAACAGTGAAAGGCAACTAAACATTGTATCTAAATGGGTTGAGAAAAAGGACCAGTCAAAAGAGGCAAGCGTTGATGACTCCACTACATCAAACAATGAAGCTCAACTAGATTCTCTATCACAACAATTCAAAGAAAATATCCAGTTAAAAGACAAGGGCATGGGAGAGTATTCCATTGATAAATCTTTATGTTTTTCACAATTGTTGCCATCTCCCAAATCATATGGGCAGCCATCAACATAAACACAACCATCATGACAACCTACCATAGTTTTTAATGATATATTTGTAAAGGCAGGTACTTTTGAGGACAAATCTAAAGATAAGGCCATCCTTAATTGGCTCTACAGAGATGAGGAAGCATCTACATCGAAAACTATTAGCATAAAGACAGATCAATATGGAAAGGGAAAAACAATATTAGAGAAAATGGGGTATGAAGAACAAGGACCTATTGGAAAAAGAAAAGAAGGCATTGTAGAACCCATCCAACCTCTCACACTTCAGCCAAAAGAAAAAACAGGACTGGGTTATATAGGGGAAACAAAGGAAGAAAACACTCATAGAGTTGTAGAAAGAATCCTTCAAATACAGGATAGTTTTGAAATAGATTCAAATGAATATGAGTGGGATTATTTATCAGAAACATCATGCAAGGACATATAAATTGATGTCATCAAAGAGTATGCACCCACACGTGAGGAGGGACAAAGCTCAGGGACTAGACCCCTTGTATTTGGATCAAAAAATATCAATGACTCAAGTGAGGATGGACAGATATCGAGTGATATAAATGACTTGGAGGAGAGTAACATCATAGATATTAACATCACCACCGACAACTTTGATAACATAGCTATTAGAACCCTCACTGTTGTTAACAAGACAAATACAGAAGAAATGCAGAAAGATGATTGTGTTGAGATTGAAACCTTTTGGGATCCTGATGATACACCTACCCTTTCCATATCTAGCTACACCCAAGCTTTTGATACCTATGATAACCTCTTGTTAAACCAGGATATCTATGATAACCCACTCTTTGACCATGATCTTGCTAAGGAAATTCATTTATCATCCTTCCTTCACACTTGCCTTGGGCTAGGGTATGAATCTCCTAATGTTCCATCTATCAAGCCATCTTGCCAAGTCACTAAGGATGTACAAGCCTCTGTTGATGTTAGAAATACCGAAAAGGATAGTATCAAAGGATCCATTGATGGCATCACCACTTCCACTTCATCCATCTCATCTGCATCCATCCACCTTGTAGACATCGGATCAACAAGTATCATTTAAAGAAAATATAGAGGAAAATCAAAAATCAAAGGTAAAAAGGGTATGTGCAGAATCATGATGGGCCAAAAAGTGGTGATATGATGAGTATGTGTAGGGTATGTGGCTGATAACTTTTTTTTTACCCAAAATTGATGAAACGAAAAGGGTTTTTAAAGGAGATTCTCAGCTTTCCACCAATATAAATTGTGCTTTACTTTAAATTTAATAAATAATTATTATTCATTTTCTATTTGAATTACTACTAAAGTTCTAATTGATAGGTTGGTTGAAAAACATCTATAGCTTTCAAATGGTATCACATTTTTTTTATCCAAAACATGCATCACATTCTAGGCCTCGCATAATATAGGATTAAAAAAATGAATTTTATGAAGTTTTGACCAAGTTAAGGTGGTCGACATACTAGTTTTTATATTTTATAAAATTTGTAATAAAAATTCATAATTAATTATTTACTTAGAAAAATTACAAAAATATGCATCACATCGAGACATGATTCCTCTACTTATATCTAAAATATTATCATTTTATTGTGGTTAGGGTGGTCAAACAGACATCTACTTCTTATTTTTTCCTTGAAACTTAAGTACTACTGCATTGAAATTTCAAATTTTCATCAAATAGATTTTTTTTTTTTAAATAAACCTAGTAGTTTAGAAACTACATTCAATTTGCAATAGATTCTATTGATGGATGATACTCTTTTGAATTATGATTTTATCACTTTAGCTTGAATGTTCTAAATGTTGTACTTTGATTATTGATTATCATTTCTTTAGAGCAACTCAATGATGTATTGAACTAGAGAAGCTAGGAAGGAGAATGGTATTTTTTTTTGTTTTATGTCTATGAATTGGTCATTATTATTGTGTGAATTGTCATGAGACATGCTCTACAAAGTATCACTAATGATATTCTAATTTCACATAGTAAAATGATTGACTCTTGTCTCTTTATGCAAGAAACACTCAGGTCGTCTTGGTTTAATTATACCTAGATGCTTGTGTTAACTTGCAATATCAAAAATCATGAAAGTAGTACTCAGGTCATCATTGGTCTAAATTATACCATTGATGCTTGTACTCGCTTTCAACATTTTAAAAGCTCAATGATGATAAAAAACACAATAAATGGATTGTTAAGATGCCAATGCTTGCATGTAGATTTGCATGGTAAATTAAATTGCATTCATGTTAGTTTTACATCTACAGATTATTTGTTACAAATATTGGTGAACGAATTCAAAAATGATGTTATCTTTTCTCATTAATGGATTGAGTATACTTGGCATTAACAAAAACATCATCATTATCATATAATGCATAATCATTTTCATTTTCATACATTAGAAATCATTATTATATCATTTGAATCATTCAAACATTCCATCATATATTTTGCATCATATCATATTTTCATAACATCACATAGTCTAAATTGCATAAGGAAAATATCAAAAAAAAAAATCTACATAATTGCATTTTCATTAACACTATCATATAATACATCGAGCATTCGAGGTATCATCATATTGATCATTCATTCATCCATTCATTGCATCATATATTTGCATTTGAAAAATCAAAATATATAGTACATCATATTCATCTTCATCATTATGTAATATATCATTTAAAACAACACATCAAAAATCATACATATAGAGGCATTTTTATATCATTTACATATATCCATTATCATACAACTATAATCATGCATCCATACATCATCATTATAGGCATTATCATGTATAACATCATATGTAAATCATAACATGTCATCATGATCGTAAATTGCATCCATAACATCATAACATAAATCATCACATGGCATATAGAAATAGATAATTAAATGCATCCATCATATAACCATAAAAGCACATATAAATCGATAAAATATGCTACATATCATATAAAGCTCAAAAATCATAATGTCAAGTATACAATGATTTATGAAATGTAAAGAGATACAACATCAAAAATGACTGTGAATCAAAAAACCAAAGTATACATCATGTCTCAAAATATATCAGATAAACCAATCATGGGGCTATGTGCTACTAGCCCCAGATAGTGCCAGCATCTCTGGACCGGTACCTCCCCCACCAAATGTACTAGGATCTCTTGGATCTCTCCCTGGAGGTTGTGTCACACCCACACTAACAGTCCTGGAATGAGTCCTGCCTGATCAAGACTAGGCATAACTGACTTTCTGCTCAGAGGGAACAACATCATGATAACAACCCCTATAATACTTTGTCTCTCTACCTACATGAAGAACCTCTCTCATGTAATCAACTACAGAGGTACCATCAGCTAGTCTCTGCAATCTCTCGATTGTCAATTGTGCCTGCTCTGCAGCCTGTCTAGCTACATCTCTCTCGATTGTCAATGAGGCTATTTGTGCCTGGGCAGCTGTCAACTATGCATGTACCTACAAAAGGGCCTATGCATGAGACTGGGCCTGTGTCTACATTTTCATCTGTGTCTACACCAATAAACCATGAGCCTAAACCAGCTGACCCTGTAAGCTCTATACCTGCACCTATAAACTCATAATTTGAGTCTGTTAATGTTGAGAGGGTATCCCAATCTAAATGTGTTTCTCTATAGGGGATATCAATGATCGCCTCTTAGAAGGAAACATGATGTCTATGACATCCAAAACTGGCACTAATCCACTGGCTCCACCTGATCCAATGGCCCCACCAGAACATCCACCTCCTCCACCACCATCTCCTCCATCATCTCCACCCCCTGTCTCCACCACCTCCATATACCTCCTCATCATCACTACTATTATCCTCATCATTGCTCTCCACATCCTCCTCCTCCTCCACACCCTCCTCTCTCCTTTGTTGATGATTGTGTGCAACAACAACCTCCTCCTCACCAAGTAGTGGCACTGGCTCATCAGGAATAGAAATTCATGGAAAAGGATGTAGGGCTAGGTACTCTACATAATTAGTTGTGACAAGTGACAGGTGCCTCGGTAATCTCAAGATGAATCTCCCAAACCAAAGGGTGTAGACCAAAGTACTCCTCAACTACATTATCATATGATAGGTTGGGTCCCCACTTAGTAGAATCAATTTGATGTTGGGCGTAATGTGCAACACCCTGGGGCATGCCCTGTACAATGCCATACTGTTTGAGCACCCTCTGAAACAAAAATATCTCAATCACAAAACAAGTCCTACCAATCAGAAACATAGACTAACAAAGGTATGGCATCTCTATATCATCATCATCCCAATGCTTACAATCTAGATAAGGTTGCCATGTAATAGCCTCTACATCATCCAAGACTCTCCTCCAATGCTCCAACTTACCCAATCTGGGCTGATTAAGTCAACCTGCATATATATGCACATAGGGCCTCATGGTGGGTCGCTCCCTGACCAACACTGGATGTGTAACAGCTATATGCTCCCACGCCCACACCTAAAGTAATGTAACACCAAAAGACAAACTGCGACCTCAAAGGTAGACCACCTGATGCAAATCATGGTAGAGATGAGCAAGCATGCACATACCCCAAGCATATCTAGTACCGCGAATAATCATACTCTCCAAAATGTGGCCCCAACCAACAAAAATTCCCTTTGACCTACGATCAAGACAAAGGAACCCTCCAATGAAACCAGCAAGTACCGATGGCAAGGTAGCATGGGCATCCACCATCTCTCGCCATGGGATCTCATATCCACAAATTGAATCATCTTGGAAAACTCGGCGTAGAGTGTTAGTCTAACCCTACTCTAAAGAATCATAAACTACAACCTCCCCAACAACGGGTATCCTTAAAATCCACCATACATCCTCAGGAGTGACTATCATCTCGCTGGTAGGAAGGTGGAAGGTATTATGCTCGCTATGCCAACTCTCTACTAAAGGTGTTAGGAGACCCTAATTAATCCTAATCTGGGGCATATCTAAGAGGAAGGACAAACCACAATGCATGATGACTATTATCTTAGGCTGCGCTAGCTGCGGTATCAAATCAAAGGTCTTAGGGAACCACTCTCTAATCTGTAAGTTCGCAAATGACTCCTATCATCATGAAATACAAAAAATTCAGTAATCTTTGTCAATCATCAACATCAATTAGTCTATCAAATCTACTCAACTCTGGTGAGACTTTGCTAAAATATCATGAGCAATTATCATTGAACCTCACCTATCATGAGGTCAATCATCAAATCTATCAATGAACCTTTCTTATCATGAGGTTTATTGGTCAAACTATAAAATCAACCTCTCTTATCATGAATTCAATCATCAATCTAAAATTATACCTCACCTATCATGAGGTCAATTAATCAAATCAACTTTGCATATCATGAGGTTTATCAATCCAACTATAATTATTCCTTGCTTATCACGAGGATAATTATTTTTAATCAATCATCAAACCTCGCCTATCATGAGGTTGACCATCATCTAAATTATTAGGATCATCAATCAACAACAACTCAAAGGCCGACGTGATTGAAAATTATCAAAACCAGGGAGTTAATGACAAATTTTATCATTCTAGCTTGGATACGCTAAAATAGGTGGCTAATGCACTAAAACGGGCTGTCAATGCGCTAACTCATTAGATGTGCCATTCCAAGAAGTCAAAGCACTATTTCAGGAGGTCAATGCATTAAATGTATGGATGTGCTACTTTAGCCTATGGATGTGCTATAATATCTTACCTATGTGCTAAATCTGCGGACGTGCTATTTCATCCTATCTATGCGCTATTCTAGTAAATGTGCTAAAACAGAACTTCAATGAGCTACTACAGCCTACAGATGTGCTAAAAGAATTCAAAAAAAATTAAATCCAAAATAAATGCATGAAAAATGAAAATACGAAAAACAAGGAGGTTCACGGGTACATATCGGAGGTCTGTAGGCGGTCAGGCGGTTGTGTCGACACACACGCTTGAAACAATGAGTGTGGTAAGGGATTGACATTATGGCTCCAAATCACTCTCTCTCAAATTTCAAAACTCAATATGCACAAATGAATTCAAAATCAACCTTTTTAGCTTTTTAATAGAGTGATTATAGGGATTTTGGTGGGATTTATTTAAATTCTCTTCCAAGGAGCTTAATTCAAATTCATCATAGGGGCATTTTACACAACTATTTGTCGGGAGATAAATTGATTTTGCATCATTGAAAATGAAAATCTTTATCAAATCATCAGAAAATCATGAAAAATTTGAAAAAATCCTGAAAATTCTAAAAAGTCAAAAATTCGTCAGTTTATCTCTTGAGGGGGCATATATTCATCATCACCTGAAAATCAACATCTGGGGCATATCAAAAAAAAATCGTCAGTACTAGTAGCAACAGCAAGATTTTCTTTGAAGCAATGCATAAACACATCACTTCAAAGAGGGGTAAAATGTATACACCTAAAAATGGTCTGGATAATTTAATTAATTAAATATGATTTATTTGATTAATTAACCTTTAATTCCTCTACTATTAAATAAATAGAAATATTTATTTATATAGTTCACATTTAATTCTTCTATCTTTATTATATTATTTCCTCTTAATTAAAAAAACAAGTTTCATACTTTGTTTTATTTAATTATCATTATCAAATTCTTCTATAATTATCTTTCATCTTAATCACATCTTTTATTTAATAAACATAGACTTATATAGTTTGTTTTATTAAATTAAATATCTTATTTTTACTAAATTGAATAAATCTAAATATTCAATTGAAATATATTCTACAGCTAATCATATCCACCTACCAAATTAGATATGAAACATATAATTTAATTCATCTCAACCTTCACAAGCAAATTTGGAGACAAATTGGAGACAAATTTGTAGGCAATCCTCTTCATCTTCTTCCATTGATTCTTCCTATCATCTGGCTGAATGTTTTTGTGGGGAGGAACAATCCCCATGATCAGCTTGGGCTTCTTCATCTCTCACCTTTGAATCCTCAAGATCAAATCCAGACCTTTTTTGTGCTGCCCCTTCACAAATGTGTTGTCGGGAATCTATAAATACAGCCTCCTTCTATAGGAAATGGATCCCAACTTTGCACAAAATTACTCTACAGAAATACCAATTGAGCAATCAAGCATCTTAGTAATAAGCAATTTCCATTTAGCAATAGAAATAGCAATCAAAGCATTTTAGAATAGAATCAATATCATGGCTCTTCATTTAGTTGCATCATAGTTTACTGTAGCTTCTTTTATCAAGTTTCATGTCAATTTAAATTAGAGTAGTTTCATCATTATCATTTGGACATCACCATATAGGATTAGATTATTTCATTTAGCATCATCTCATTCTCTAGATTGGCATTTTAACAATCATAATGCTTACAAAATCTGAGAGCCCTATGACTTAATAAATCTTTGGAGATAGGGAGCAATATGATGCTTTCAAGAGTTTTCCTATATTAATTATATTAATTATTGTTGATTCTCTTGATATAATGTCTTATTAAGAAGTATTTTTTGTTATTTCACTCATTACTTATTCCACACTTACACTTGATAGTATGAATGACACCTTGGCATTTATTGTAAACAAAACATCATAAATGAAACTAACTAGCTATGCTAAAAGCACTTAGGGAATGAAACTTGCAACTAAACTACTGTGCAATAGCACTTTATTGAAAGCATAAACCTAACCTAACATTTACAAAGGTAAATCATACCTAAAAACAGCATTTGAGGTGAATCCCATTAATTGGGATTGGCAAGATTTCTCCATCCATTTTTTATAACTTTAATGTGTTATGCTCCTTGCACTCAGTAATGAAAAAAGGGCCAGTCCAGAAGTTGTCAAACTTTGAATGCTTACCTGGCCTACTTTTCAGCACATCCCACTTGAGAACATCACCCTCCTTGAAAATTTTGGGTGTAGCTTTCTTATCAAATACCCTCTTTTTTTGGATTTGATGATACTCGAAAGACTTCATAGCTTTATATCTTGTCTCTTCTAACTCCATGAGCTCAGCATATCTAACAGACATTGGGTCTTGTTCTTCAAACATCTCCAGCTGATGTACAATATCAAGAGTTGGAAGCTCTACATATAAAGGCAGTCTTTCCTCTTTTCCATAAACCAGTACCTATGGAGAATTTACAACTGACCTCTTAGGAGTTATTTTATCTACCTAAAGTGCATATTTCAATTTGGTGTGCCAAACTCTCTAATTCTCTTCCATAGTTCTTTTAATGATCCTAATCAGACTTTTATTTGTACTTTCAACTAATCCATTACCTTGAGGGTAATAATTTGAAGAGGTATTCAGATGGATTCCATGTCTTATAGCCCAATATGTAACTCTTAATACCACAAATGCAAGAGCATTATCTGAAATAATGGAATCAAGAACTCCAAACTTGGTTACTATGCCCTCATAAAAGCTTAAAATAGAAGATTCAATAGCTTCTTTCAAAGCTACTACTTTTGTCCACCGTGTAAAGTAATCAATTGTTGTAAGTACCCACTTATGACTAGCACTTGAGAGTGGATTTATTGGCTCAATAAAGTCAATGCCCCATCTCATGAAGGGTTGTTCAACCTGAATTGGTTGCAAAGGAAAAGCTAGCAGCCTCTCTTTTCCTGCAAATAAAGCACATTTTACACATTTCTTTGCCCAAGCATTGGGCATCCTTAAATAAGCTTGGCCAATAATAACCAACTCTCATAATTTCCATGTAGTTGTTCTTGGGGAAAAATGTCCCCTTGAAGTTCCATCATGAAACTCATGTAGTACTTTATCAATTTGATCTCTATCAATACACCTTCATAAAACACCATTAAGGTCTTTCCTGAAAATAATGTTATCAATTAGTACATATGGAATTGATTGCAACCTGAAGTATCTTCTTTTAGCTCTATCTAAACCTGGTGGACATTCACCAGTTTGTAGAAAATGGGTCATATCTTGAACCCAGCTTGCATTTGACATAGGTGCAGCATTTTGAGGCTCATTATCATTAACTAAAACAGTCTCTGATTTTGATTTTTGTTCATCTTCAAGAGTTGAGGCTAACTTTTCACACAGTCCTCTATCTATGACAAGCTTTGTGATTTTGATGTCAACATCAAACTCCATAACTCTTGTGATCCACCCTACTCTTTTCTCACTCAGGTCTTTGCTCAGCAAAAATTCTTTCATGCTAGTGTGTGCAACCATAACATGTATCTTATTGTTAGAGATTAGAGGCTTAAATTTCTTTAGACTCCTAATCATAGCAAGAACATGTTTCTCAACAAATGTATATCTTTGCTCATAATCAGCTAAACCTTGACTGAAAAAGGCTATTGGTTGTTCTAAGCCATCATTATTTTTTTGAACTAGCATAGCAGAAATTGAACTTATGCTACCAAAAGCATATAGAATAAATTCTTTTGAGAAATCTGGATTTACTAGTGTTGGGGTTGTTGCTAAAGCCTCTCTGATAGCTTCAAAGTTATTTTTGGCTTCTCTAGTCCAACTGAAAACTACATTTTTTCTTAAGCATGGCAGCCAAAGGATGTAACAGATTTGCAACATCAGGTATAAACCTTCTCAAAAAGTTGATTCTGCCTAAAAATCTCTGCAGTCCTTTCTTATGATTGGGTAATGGCAGCTCAAGTATGGCTTTGACCCTCTCAGGTTCAATAGTAATTCCCTGCTTTAACACTATGTGTCCTAACAGTTTACCTTCATGAACAATAAATATACTCTTTTTCGGATTGAGAGATATACTATACTCTACATTTTTCAAAAACTTGCTTGAGGTGTGATAAATGTTCATCTGCATTTTTTGAATATACTGGTATATCATCCAAATAAACAAGTAAAAAAATTTGAATTAGACTCTGAAATGCCATATCCATGGCCTTTGAAATGTAGCACCAGTGTTAGATAAACCAAAAGGCATTCTCTTGTAGGCCATAGTGCCCCATTTTGTTGTAAAAATTCTCTTATATTGGTCCTCTTCCTTTACTAAAATTTGGTTATAACCAGAGTAACCATCTAGAAGAGAAAATCTCTCTGAACCAGCAACAGCTTGAAGAATTTGTTCCATGGAGGGTAATGGGTAATGATCTTTTAAAGATGCTCCGTTAAGATCTCTAAAATCTACACATAATCTTATCTCCCCATTTTTCTTTCTAACCAGAACAAGGTTAGAAACCCAGGATGTGTGTTTAATTGGAAATACAATACCCCCCTCAACTAACTTAGTTAGCTCTTTAATCATTAAAGGCTCAAGCTTGGGGTTCAAAGGTCTATGTTTCTGCCTAACAGGATTAGCATCAAGTTCTAATTCAATTGTATGTTGAGTAATATTAGGGTCAAAACCCTTTAAATAAGAATATTTCCATGCGAAAACATCATGAAACTCTTGGCATAAAGCAATAAAATCCTTCCTATCTTCAATTGAACAATTTTTTCCTATCTTAAGAAGCTTACCTTTAAATATTTCAGTTTCCTCATAATGGTCTTCTTTGACTTGAATACTGACTTTACTCTTCTTAATTTGATCATTAGCATTAAAAATTGACTCTAAGGTAACTAAATCTTTGGGTAATTTATTTGTCTTCAGCTATATGATCTAATCATCATATTGTTGTTTAAGCTTCTCTTGATTCACTACAGAAAACTAGTCCTCTTTAAGTAGGAAAGATAAAATTTGTTCATCATTGTCAAATACCTGCCAATGAACATTGTTATCTAGAATGGAAGGTCTGATTACTACTTTGACATACTATTGTACTTTCTCTTTTTTGATATCATTTGCAATATCAAACTATGCACCAATAGTAGCAAGTCTGTCTGCATGTTTGTTTTGATTTCTTGGGGTAGAAACCAAGTTAAAGGTGTCAAATTCCTCTATTATACCCCACACTCTGTTCCTATAGGACTTCAATGCATTATTCTTAGCATCACTCAAGCCTCTTACTTGATTAACGATCATCTCACTATCTTTGTAGACCTTAAGGAAATTTATTCCTCTCTTCCTTGCCCATTCAAGACCTTGAATAAGTCCCTCATACTCAACAACGTTATTAGAGCATTTGAAAGCAAAACGGAAGGTTGAAAAATAGTTATCACCTTGTGGAGACACAAGCATTAAACCTCCACCAGCTCCATTTTTACTTCTAGAACCATCAAAATACATCTCCCAAAGTTCATCTTGCTGCTCTAGCAACTGATCTGTACTCTTTTCAAGGTTTGGAACCTTTGCATCAAGTTCATGCAGTACATAATTACCCATACCAACATCTTGCATGTGATCATCAGGATTGTCCATTACATTTTTTGTTTCCCATTCATGTAACAGCACATCAGGCACACTCTCAGCTTGTAGCTCTTGAGCAGCAGTAAGCTCATTGTCACTAAAAATAGTACAATTTGTGTTTGCAGTAGTAGGAAGAGCATTGATAAAACTTGGATTATAAGGTTCTTTATGATCATTGGCCAATTTCTCATACTTTATGGTAACCTTAGTTTTGTATCTCGTTCTAAATAATATATGTGACCAATTAGCAGAAAAATATCCTCCTATCTTAGCTATAAAGTCTCTTGAAAGACACAAGGAAAAGAAAGGTGGTAGATCTATGACACATATATCTTGTGGAACTAAAAAAATTGGACAAGCATGAAGTGTAAGGCTCAAGCCTTTGATGACACCTAAGGTATTAACTAAGGTACCATCTAACTGAATGACTCCCTTTTCTAAAGTTTGATACTTTAGTCCTAATTTATCTGTACTTTTCTTTGGCATTACAAAGCTACTAGCCCCACTATCTACCATACAATTATGGACTAATTTATCACCTATAATCACAGATACATAAAATAGAGGTGGTTTGACATTCCTACCCACTTCTTTGATGAGTTGTTTATCATTCTAAGGATCATTTGTAAAAATAGCTCTAATCTGACCTACTGGTGGCTCATCAGACACTTTCAAATTTGACAGAGTTGACTGTAACATGTCTTTTTGACCTCGGATAGCTAATGAGTCCCACATTGACATTGTTGCATTCATCTTTTTCATGTTATCAATAATATTAAAAGGAACAACTGGATTTACCTTTTGATGGGTCTTTATACCAGCATGATCAGCTTTCATGTGTGGCTGCTCCTTGGAAGCAACTTGCTGATTCTGCAAAATGTGAGGCACTTGTGATGTAAATGGTTCTACAACTATTGCTTTTCCTTTATCAGCTATTTTCTCAAGCTCTAATGCTCTTTTATTTTCTCTTTTGTTTTCTTCAACTAGAGAATCATCTGCATTAACTCCACATAATTTTTCTCCCTACCAATTAAGCAGAGTAGCATCATTTGTAGGTTGCTCCTGCTGTTGTGGAGCTCCATCATTAGGTACATTTTGTTGTGAGTTTGAAGCATTTTGCACCATTAATGCCTAATTTATAAGTCCATTAGAGCATGTGGCTTGATTATGTGGTTGGTTGCATGGATAGCACCACTCATAATCAGTAGCAAGATTATTCTGAATAGGCACAAGATCCCTAGCAACACTAATAGGTGTTGGATTATATGCCTGAAAAGGCCTTGTGTTCACATTCTATCTTGGACCTTGGTATTTCTGCCTATTTCCTTGGTACTTTTGTTGCTAACCTTGATAAGGTTGATTTGCAGCCTGATTCTGTTGTTGATAAGGTTTGTTATATGATTGTTGCTTCTCTAAGCTTACCAACTTATTTCCAAAAGTCTGTAAAATATTCTCAATCTTTTGCTGACTCTTTAATTTCCTGCAACTCCTGTGATTGAACTGGGACTACAACTTCTTATTTACCAGCAACTGGTAATGCTAGAACAACAAGAAAAGGTGCAAAAGGTGGTATCTGTAGTGGCATATTAGGTTGGATATCCAGAAAAATAGGCATTAGTGGCCTAGGAGCAATCTTACCTACTTGAATTAAATAGTTTTTTCTCTGATTGTTGTCTCATATGCATCTAGTAAAGACACTCTTCCCATTAACTGTGTTATGACTGATATATCGCTATTGAGAGCTTTTAGATAGTACAAGAATGCATATTCAGGAGAAGGCCTCACTATAGTAGGGATTATGTCCCAAGTTCTCTAGAACCAAAAATTGAAATATGTCATTTGCTCCTAAGGAGCTCTCTTTATAGTAGTCAGTTGCTCTAATAAGGACAAATGGTCTGATCTATCATGAAACTGTTTATGCAGTTTATCTCCTAGTTCGTCCCAAGTTGCAATAGAGCCAACTGCTAGACCCCTGAACCACTGCAAAGCCCTTCCTTTGAATGATGCAGCAAGTAGCCTTACACCTATGTCCTCCTAAGTTATGTGGTGAACACCACACAATGAGGCTACATCCCTTATGTGCTCAATGGGTGTTGTATGATCCTCCACAGTGAAAATTGGTAAATTCTTAAGTGCAGCAACTAGGATATCATTATGTTGTGCAAGATTTAATGGAATTCCTCCATTAAATGGCACAAAAGGTTGGTTTCTAGCAACCATTAAAAGTGGTTGAAAAGGATTAGTTTGAGTCTGAATAGTAGAAATTGAAGTAGTAGAACTTGAAAACATAGGTACAACACCTGAAGAAGCAGCAAATATAATTTGTTTTAGGCTGCTTGAGGATGATCTTACTATTCTAAAGCTTGGTGATGCAGAACGAGTTTGACTTTGCCTCTTAGATGGTCTACCTCTTCTCCTTGGTGGTGAGAAGAAAAATTATTGCCTAACACCAGGTGGTGTTAATTGAACTCTCTTATATGGTGGGGTCCTCTTTGTTGCCCTACCTCATTTTCTGGGTGGTGATAGTTGTAAATATTCAAAATCCTTGGAACTCCTTGTTTGTATTCTTCTAATGTGCTACAACAACACTGGCTTTATTGTTCTTTCACTTCACAAAGTCGCTAGATATGCTAAAATAATCTCTAAAAAGGTCTAAAAAACACTAGTTGCACATCAAACCAGCAAAGTGTATTGATGGATGTGTCCCATCAGGCATGCCAAAAATGTTATCTCCTAAGCTTGCACCCGAAATAAGTTGTAAAAATCAATTAGCTAGAGAAACATGGAAACACTTCTAGGTTGTGGGGAACCTAGTGATCAAGTGAATCTCTAGATAGGCCAGCTTCCTAGCTGGTTTTATCACCTAATCTACTGATTTGTTAAAGGAAAAAGGGAGAATGATAAACATGAAATAGAAAATTTGAAAATTAAAATTTAAGTGATACACCAAACTAACAAGGATGATGAAATTTAGAAACTTTAACACTAGGCTTCAACTGATAGGAACTAAGTTTGCACAATTTATTTTTGTTTGCTTTTGCATAAGTGTTTCACTAAGAAGACTGAACACAAAAATACTAGCTAAATGGAAGGTTAACTTCACAGTTAGCAAGCAAAATGTGTTTTTTGACACAAATAGTAACCTGCTTAAACACACTATTTGCAGAAAGGTATAAGTTATGAGATCAAGCTAGAAGGAAATTATGAAGGGTTTCACAAAAAGCTTGATCGAATCATTTAACATACACAAAGATGCAAAGAAATAAAAGGCAATAATTTTATTACCAGTAGTAACAAAGGTATCATTTTTTTTTCATATCCAAAATGAGTTACAAAGCGTGCTTAAACTGTCAAAGGACTGCAAGAGTCTCTATCTCCATAAATTGCATAAGAAGAATTGATTACAATGAAGTCACATAAGTGACTATATCACTCAACTCCCAAAAAGATCCATCAAAAGAGGACCTAGAAGCTCCATGGGTTGGATGAAACAATAAGGCCTAAAATCTAGCAACTAGATTTCATCCAAATAAGCTCCAATGTGTGGAAAAAGTCAAATTTGACCATGCCAATGATAAAGGCATAATAAAATACCCCTATATGCTCTCAAATGTGCATTTAAAAGGTCAAAACAACCTCCTAAATTTCCTCCATGTGTTGGTAAACAAACTCCAACTGCTTAAGATTCTTGGCAAGTCGTAACTCAAGGCATATCTCTCTTCCCCTCATGACTTAGTCATATGCACACATGCTTCTATGTTTCTTTTTGCATTTAAAGATAATGCTTAAATTAAATGATTTATAAATCATCATTTGAATTCAAGCATTTTACAACATAAAGTGAATGCAAAAATAAAAGATCTTAACCTCTATGTATTCAGCCAAGACCCCTAAGCAATAGGAATTGCTAAGTCAAATACATATTTCATGCCTAAATTACAAGGAAAAAGCAAGAAAAAGGCATAAGACATAAAGTCTAAACCTACGGTGATAATAGCCTTTGCATTATATTTTAAAACTTAAGCAAAAAATCCTTAAAGTTATATCGGCATGATTAAGTTTTCAACCCTAAAGTAAAAGGAAGAAAATGTGAAACACATTTTACTTTGTGAAGAAGCTTCACAAAGAAGCTAAGTACTAGCCAACATGAAGGGTTTCAATAGGAGCTCTGTTGAAGGATTCACGTGTGAAATTACAGCTATAGAGACATTTTTTGTACAAAAAGCTTGATAAAAGCTTGTTGAAGCTCAAAGTAAGCACTCCTAAAATATTTTTGTGTTTTTCCACTCATTTCCAGTAAATAAAATGCTCAGAACTGAACTTTTATCATAAAATGAATAAAATATTTGCATTATGTACTTTTGTTTCCTGTAGCTTTCACATACTTGGGAAAAAGGAGCATTTTGTAAAATCTTTTAAAACATATGCAATACAGACTGCGACTTTTGTTCATAAATTAATGGCTTTTTTCCTTTTGTACTCTCAATAGATATTTAATGGAAATCACACATTTCTCTGTTTCAAAGCCATTTGACTATGATTTCTCTGTAAACCTGGCATATTTGCAAAATACAGAAGCATTTTTGGAGTTTTATGGTTGCGGCCATACTCTTTCCCTGTTAATCTTTTTTTGTAGCTTCTCATTGTAAAAATGACTAAGAGTTATACATTTCCTTTCGTGGTCTTCTAAAAACAACATATGACCCATTTCATTAAAAAATGGGTCGAGGGTTTGTCCATTTTTTCTCTCTAGTTTCTTCTGCTTTCTTGTAATTTTTTCTAATATTACTTGTCTATAAATATAGAAAATTTTAAATGGTCGCGGCTATAAACCCTTTTGAATAATTACTTTTTCTCTTTGCTTTTTGGGTTTCACTATCATTTCAGTTAAAAACTCATTTTTCTCATAGAGAAAATGGGAATATTTTATCTCTAGGATTTTCCAAGCTCCTTTGTCTCTGAGAAATGATTATAGAACTTTCATTTATGTGAGAAAGTTATCTATTCAAGCTCTACTTTTCAATATATTTGTGTATCATATGCTTGATGAAGGTTTCCATCTAGAAAGAAGGGAAGAAACTTGCATTCAATGACCTTGACTCTATAGAACTTTACAAGAACAGTTCTTGCAGATACTCGAGGCCTTGTTTCTCACTTTCTAAGTTTCAATTTCAAATGCATTCTATGCTCTACAATTTCACTGTATACAAATAGATTGGAGCTTTTAATATCCTTATGTCATCTTTTAGGCATTATATAATAGCTCATATACCTTGTTTCTTTCAAACTATGTCCATAGTATATTGTTTTGTTGCATCATTTATCCATAGGACTGATCATTCTTGCACAATAGATTATTTTTCTTCTGATCTATCCACAATTTATGTGTTGATTAAACTCTATTCTAGAATCCTTTGAATATTGTCTCTGGTTTTTAACACTTATACTACAATATGTGAAGTCATTATTCATTTCATACCTATGGCATATCCATCTTTCCTCATGCATCTCTAATACAAAACACTTGACTTCTAGGTACATCACCTCATTTGGGAATTATGCCAATGTTTAAAGGTGATACAATTTCTTTTGGCATTTGCTACCCTTTTCTTTAGAGATATTTCCTTCTTGTTGGCACTAATGCCAGATTGGGAATCTCTAGAGGAAAGGTAGCAAATGTCAGGACAAAATTGTATGATGAGGCAGCAAAAGCATAACTATGACACATACCTGGTATTGCTCATATGCATATCAAAAACAAGGTATAAGTAAAGAACCACCCTGAATATCTCATTTCCTCAAGCATGTTGGGATCAACTCTTGTAGGAGCCTCATTTTACCCCACATGTTGAATTAAGATGAATAAAACAAAGACATGATTACACCCATAGTTACACATGAATTAAACAAGTTAGAAAAAACATGTATATTTTATGCATTTTTTATGACTCCAATGGTTTTCTAAGACACCTAAAATGTACACATAGCTTATTTAATGTACATAATGATTAGTTTATACATGCATAGGGTGAATGTGTATATAATGTTTGTAATCATTCATTTCTTAGAGCATGCTCTAATACCATTGTTCTTTTCAGAAACAGGAACTAGGAACAACAGATGAAGCTCGAGACAGCAACAGGACAAGAAGACACATTAGAACCAATCATTTACAGGAAATGGCTACTTACCTTTCTTCTATGCACATTCATTTCTTTTCCTTACTTATTCATGTATATATTTTTCATAATTTGTATTGAATAATTTAATTCAATCTCATAGCTTGTGTGAGATAATGTACACTTATACATTCAATAAAGATTACTCTTTTCTAAGAAGATCATAATCTTTCTTCTGTTACATGCATGTGTATGAATGCAGTAATTTGTAATTGTAATCTTTTCTAGATTGTTTCATTTATACATCTGAATGTAATGTAAGAATGATTTAAATGTACCTCTTTCTCATTTTAAAATCAGTAAGCTCAACCTAATTGAACTATAAGTGAAAATCTGGTAATATGTATCTAGTTTATCCATCGGAAGTTTCAAAGGTCCTCCGCGTGAAGATTTGATCTTGTTATGAACAATTGTGTTCTGACGGTGTTTCTATGGTTTTAGTTAGTGTTCCTGATTGAATTTGCTATGATTCTAGTAATCTCAATTCTTGTGGATGTTTCTCTAATGTTTCTTAGTGCTCATGGATGTTTCTAGATCATGCTCTATCTTTGTTGCACATTTGCGTTGATCGGTGTGCTCGTGATCGGTGATTTTTCTCTTGTGTGTTTGGTTTTTGTTTTCTTGGCCGACATGGTGGTTGTAGCTTGTTCTGGATCTTTGGTGATTAAAATTTGAATGTTTTGCGTGCTCAAGGATGTTTTTTTGGGCCACAACATAATATTGGCTGACAATGTTTGATTCGCATTGGAAATTTATTTGTAAATTTTGGCCAACATTGTGTATATGTTTTATATTATGTTTTGGCCGACAAATTTGTTGATGTAATTCATGTTGCAGATATATAAGAGTTATTTTTTATTCAAAATTAAAGTGTAAAAGTGTGAAGTGTGCAAGTCTTGTGTGCCAATATGGTTCAAATCATTCGAAGGCATAGCAAAGTGTGAAGAAGAGTGAAGAAGGTTGAAGTATTCATGTGCTTAACTGAAACTATAACTAGGCATTAGCATATGCTATCTTCTTAGTTCACAATTTGGATGGTTTTAATCTAAATATTTCTTGGTAGTGATGCCTCTTGTATTTTAGCAGTGTGCCTTAATGCATGTGCAGTCCCATTGATACTTATTTATACTTTTAACAGGATATAATCTTTTGGACTAACATCCACCATGGTTTTTCCTCTAACAGGTTTTCCACATAAAAAATCTTGGTGTTCTCAATGTTTCTAATGTGTTGATTATTTATGGTTTATTGTTCATTCATTAGATCTGAGATTAAAGTTAAATTAATTTTGAAAAGTTAAATATTCTATGACAACTGATTCACCCCCCCTCTCAGTTGTATGTCCTTGTTTTTCCAACACTTGGCACGATTGATCATGGAGTCACTACAACAATAGCCAGCTTTGATCCTTTGTCAGAGGTATGTGACAAATTATAATAATATAGATTTGTTATTCTAAGTGTCTTTTCTAGTTTGCATTACCATTTCATCATCAATTATGTTGTTTAGAATAATATAGATTTGACATTCTAAGTGTCTTTTCTAGTTTGCATTACCATTTCATCATCACTTAGGTTGTTTAGAATAATATAAATTTGTTATTCTAAGCATATTTTCTATTGTTTGTAGTTTAACTACTACCTTGATGGTTTGTACAGGTGCTTGTCACTCCAAAATGTCAACATGATACTATTGTGGAAGATTGTGCCGACCGCGAAGGCAACGCATGATCTATTTCCTTCCCCTACTGGGAAATGACTATGTATTAGGGTCGTTTCTTATATGCCTACGTGGCATTTTGTAAATCCTATATTTTATAGAAATTCTTGAATGATAATATCATGTGTATTGTGTATACTTTGTGTATTCAAGTGTATACTTTACAACTTATGTGTATACTTTGTCACTTATGAGTATTACAATGTATACTTTATGACCTATGTGTTTTCATGTGTACACTTTATACTCATGTGTTTAGTTCATGACTTAAGTGTATTTGAGTAAATGATTCACTTTTTCACTTACTCACAAGGATCAAAACGAACTCTAAACCTCTTTGCACCTTTACATCACATCCATCTAACCCTTTTTCCATCAATTGAAAATTCAACACCACAGGAAAATGCCTTGGAGATATCAAAACCTGATAGAGATTATTGTAGAGGGTCCCTATATGATCCCATAGACTCAAATGATTTTTTTCTAGGTGACACGATTTCCGAGTAATAGCTCGTCAAAGATTTCTTCCTTTTAGCACTTTGGACTCTTAAGGGAAATCGCTGGTCCAATGTAGCTCAAAGTGATTCAGCATGTTTTGGTGCAAAAGAGGACCATTCCTAGCATAAACGTACCCATCCAGACATGTTGGAATAGTTTTTTTGGTCATACGAGTTGCATAACGAAAGTTGCACTAGTTTGCAACTTTACACTACTTGCATTGACAACTTTTTTCTCAACTAAAAACTTGTCACCATGAGAAAACGCCTCTGAGATAGAAAAAACTAGGAGAGGTTATTGTATAGGGTCCCAACACAATCTTGTAACCTTAGATGAAGAGTTTGTAAGTGTCATGATTTCTAAGTAATAGCCTGTCAAAGATTGTTGCATTTTAGCACTTTTGACTCTTAAGGGAAATCGTCAGTCCAATGTAGCTCAAAGTGGTTCAGCGTGTTTGGGTGCAAAAGAGGACCATTTCTAGCATAAACGTACCCATATGGATGTGTTGGAATAGTCCATTTGGTTGTACGAGTTGCAGAATGAAAGTTGCACCATTTTGCAATTTTACATTGCTTGCATCTGACAACTTTTTCCTCAACTGAAAACTCGTCACCATGGGAAAACCCCTCTGAGATAGAAAAAACTGAGAGAGGTTATTGTAGAGGGTCCCAACATGATCCCATAGCCTTAAACAAAGAGTCTGTAAGCATCATGATTTCTAAGAAATAGTCTGTCAAAGATTGTTGTCTTTTAGCACTTTGGACTCTTAAGGGAAATTGTTGGTCCAATGTAACTCGAAATGATTCAGCGTGTTTGGGTGTAAAAGAGGACCATTCCTAGTGTAAATGTACCCATCTGGACATGTTGGAATAGTATGTTTGGTCATATGAGTTTCAAAACGAAAGTTGCACCACTTTGCAACTTTACACTGCTTGCATTTGATAATTTTTTCCTCAACTGAAAACTCGTCACCACAAGAAAATGCCTCCAAGATAGTGAAAATTGAGAGAGGTTATTGAAGAGGTCCCAACATGATCCTATATCCTTAGAGAAGATTTTGTAAGCATCACGGTTTCAAATAATAGCCCATCAAATATTGTTGTCTTTTAACACTTTGGACTCTTAAGGGAAATCACCGGTCCAATGTAGCTCAAAGTGGTTCAACATATTTGGGTGCAAAAGAGGACCATTCCTAGTGTAAATATACCCATCTGGATGTGTTGGAAACAATCTCTTTGGTTGTATGAGTTGCAAAACAAAAGTTGCACCACTTTGCAACTTTACACTGCTTGCATTTGACAACTTTTTCCTCAACTGAAAACTCATCACCAGGGGAAAATGCCTCCAAAATAACAAAAATTGAGAGATTTTATTGTAGAGGATTCCAACACGATCCTATTGCATCAGAAAGAGAGTCTGTAAGTATCACGGTTTCTAGGAAATAGTCCGTCAAAGATTGTTGTCTTTTAGCACTTTGGACTCTTAAGGGAAATTGTCAGTCCAATGTAGCTTAGAGTGATTTAGCATGTTTGGGTGTAAAATAGAACTATTCCTTTTGTAAACGTACCCATCTAGATATGTTGGAATAGTTTGTTTGGTCGTACAAGTTGCAGAATGAAAGTTGAACCACTTTGCAACTTTACATAGCTTGCATCTGACAACTTTTTCCTCAACTAAAAACTCATCACCAATAAAAAATGCCTCTGAGATAGAAAAAACTAAGAGAGGTTATTGAATAGGGTCCCAACACAATCCCATACCCTCAGACGAATAGTCTGTAAGCATAACAGTTTCTGAGCAATTGCCCGTCAAAGATTGCTATCTTTTAGCACTTTGGACTCTTAAGGGAAATCGTCGATCAAATGTAGCTCGAAGTGATTCGGCATGGTTTGGTGAAAAAGGGGACCATTCCTAGCGTAAACGTACCCATCTGGACATGGTGGAACTTTCCATTTGGTTGTATGAGTTGCACCATGAATGTTGCACCACTTTGCAACTTTACACTACTTGCATCTGACAACTTTTTTCTCAACTGAAAACTCATCACCACCGAAAAATGCCTCCAAGATAGAAAATTTTGAGAAAGGTTATTGAAGAGGGTCGCAACATGATCCCATAGCCTCAAATGAAGAGCTTTTAAGTGTCATGGTCTCTGAGTAATATCCCATCAAATATTGTTGTATTTTTGCACTTTAGACTCTTAAGGGATATCATCAATCCAATGTAGCTCTAACTATTTTGGCATGTTTGGATTCAAAACAGGGCCATTCCTAGCCTAAACGTACCTATTTACATGCAATGGAATTTTTTTAGAGCAAACTAACCTCATTTTCATTGACGATAAAATCTTCTTCTTATCTTTTCATTCCTTTTGTGACACAAGAGGGTAGTCCCCTCTGCTCAATTAACCATTTTCAAAACATGAAAACAAAACTCATAGCAAAACAACAACTCAATCAATTACGAATTACAACCAACATTTATTTTATTCATTCAACTTATTAATTACAATTCAATGGCATTTCATGGTCTCACATCTCACAGATAGCCAATCTACCTCTCCTCTATTCTGAAACAACTTTCCACTAACTTATCTTCACATAGACACTCACCAATTCATGCAATACCACCCCTAAAAACCTCCTTTTACGAACAACAATTCTTTCATTTTTTACTCACTCATTAACTTCTCTTCCCATTCTATTGACAATTTCAATTGCACACCCTTGAGCCTCTTATTTACATTCCTCTTTTACTTTCCCATGATTCAACCAATTCCTAAATATGCACAATCTAGGTGTTTGTCTAGGTCAAAAAAAAATTTCAAAATCCACGCCTTCCTATCTATCTTCTTTCCAATTTCTTTGTTTTCTACACAATCTTTAACTTACACCATTCTCTAATCTGCATCATCACCTTTCATATTTTTCATATTACCATCCATTTCTTCCCTTTCAGGCGTCGACCTTTTTCCTCTATTTTCCACCCCTTACACACGTTCGTAGCCACTTCTCTCTACTCTCCTGTGCTCATCCCCTTTCACCCTCTTCTCACAGGCCTCACACTATCCTATCTACTTGCCTATCTATTTTTCTTTCTTATTTGAAATCTGCACTTTTACTTCAAGATGGTGTTGCTTCCTATTCTTTGATTGCCTCCTTCATTTTCTTTCTTGGTCAATTCCCCTACACCCTTGGCACCACTTCCTTTCATGGATCGCCTTCTAAATTGTTTTTGTTTTTTAAAAATTTGACAACTTTTAGCTACCTCTTCACATTCTCATGGTCCTCTCCAAGCTTTAGATCCATGTCTTTCAGCCTTCCTTTGACCGAACCTCTATTGGCTATCAGCCTTCTTACTCTTTACTGCACCTTCTAGTTTCCATGTTGCCCCATCTTCTATTAAATGCTTGTCTTCTTTTCTGAAAACTACGCCCCACTTTGTTTCATCAATTTGTGTCTTCTTAGAAATTATAAAGGAATTTTAAAACATCAATTTGAATATTAAATCATCCAATAGGAATCTTGGCCTCTACATTTGAATACATGACAATCAAGGCAATTGCAATTACATCCAACAAAATCTTGTTCCAAACAAGCTGATAATATTGAGAAATTTAGCTTTACGCCTGTTAATCTATTTGCTAAGATTGCTTCAACAAATCCATCTGGAAATGTGACATTCAGTCAATGATTTTACACTTCACATGTATGTCTATTAGATTCCTACTTGTACTCTTTCCAAGTTTTAAAGTGAAGTTGAATAATTTAAGAGGTTTAGGCATTGCAAGAGAGAATCAAACAAACCAAAAATGGAAGAAAACAAAACAATATTTTTTTTGGTCGGTGTCGATTTCCAGTTCACCCGTGTGCTCTTGCACCAGACACACTGGGTAGAAATATTGTGAGCATGGGATCACAATGATGGAGTTGAGTGATGGAATCACTCTTTTAGGTTGACATCAACTTGCAGCGAACTCCTTCGTTGTCCAAGTGCTGAAAATCAATATTTTTTTGCCTTTTCCAACATTATGCCAGAACACACACCACTTTTCTCCAACAACATTGCACCCTCTTCTTTCCCCTTATGGACTCACGTACACCAAAGCCCAACCTCCTCCACCAAATTCCTTCCTCACTTCTCTTCTCTTTTGTGGGTTCAAACCCACCTCTAACTGTCCACCTCCACCAAAAACAACCTACTATATCTTCAACCAACTACACACAACCACGCAACATATGCTACATGCTCTTGTGATCTATTCATCTCATCTTCTACTACTACATCCAAAAATGAAATAACATCACACAACTAATTTACCTCATCTTCACTCATGGCTGCAATACCAAATTTTACTACAACACCTTCCATATTCTTGTTAGTTGTAATCTTTCGTTCATCTCTCTTCACTGCATCAATGAACTTCATCATCCATTCTTACTCAATCACCCATAATTGAGTGAACAAATCTGATTCACCTTCACCTTCAGCTGTGACCTCTTCACTGTTCACCTCTATTTTTTCTTCTTCTATTTTCATGCCTTCCTCATGGCATGCCATTGCTACAACTTCTTCACCAATAGGGGTTGCTCTTACTTCTTCCACTTTCCATTTGGGGTTGTAACACTCATTTCTTTTATTCTACTTTCTGCTATCCTCTTTCAAGAGAACCTTCTTCTTCTCTCTGCTCTTCGCCATTTTCCTCTCTTTCCAACATTCTTTTCTACTTTTCCATAAACCATCTTTTCCAACGCTTCACACAATTCTTCCTCCACATCATCCCAATACTGCTCCCAAAACCATATCCACACGGGCCTCTTCATGACCCAACCCATTTTGTCTATTGCAATCTCACCTCTCTCAATCTGTCATCACTTCTCAAGTTTCCTTTGTGGCTTCAATCTCTCACTCTTGCTGCTAGGATTCCTCACACACCTGCAACATCTCTCACGAGCTTCTTCACTACCACTTCACACACTTTCTACTAAGTGCAAACTGCCTCCCTGTCGGTGATCTACTCACACAACACTCACAGGTCCTGGTGAATCCTCTCCACTCTCAGGATTATCTGCTTTGATACTAATTGACACAAGAGGGTACTCCCCTCTTCTCAATTAACCATTTTCAAAACACACAAAAAAAACTCTCAACAAAACAATAACTCAATGAATTACGAATTACAAGCAACATTGATTTTATTCATTCAATTTACTAATTACAATTCAATGGCATTTCATGGTCTCACATCTCATAGACAACCAATCCACCCCTCCTTTGTTCTGAAAAATCAACTTTCCACTAACTTATCTTCACACAAACACTCACCAATTCATGCAATACCACCATTGACAACCTCATATTACAAACAACAATTCTTTCATTTTTTACTCACTCATTGGCTTCTCTTCCCATTCTATTAACAGTTTCAATTGCACACTCTTGAGCCTCTTATTTGCATTCCTCTTTTACTTTCCAATGATTTAACCAATTCCCAAACATGCACGGTCTGGGTGTTTGTCTGGGCCGAAAACAAATTTCAAAATCCACGCCTTCCTATCTATCTTCTTTCCAATTTCTTTTTCTTCTACATAATCTTTAACTTACACCATTTTCTAATCTACGTTATCACCTTTCATATTTTTTAGATTACCATATATTTCTTCCCTTTCAAGCATCAACCTTTTTCCTCTATTTGCCACCCCTTACACACGTTCGCAGCCACTTCTCTCTACTCTCCTGCGCTCAGCCCCTTTCACCCTCTTCTAACGAGCCTCACACTATCCTATCTGCCTGCCTATCTCTTTTTCTTTCTATTTAGAAATCTACACTTTTACTTCAAGATGGTGCCACTTCCTATTCTTTGACTTCCCCCTTCATTTTCTTTCTTGGTTGATTCCCCTACACCCCTAGCATCACTTCCTTTCATGGCTCACCTTCTAAATTGTTTTTTTTTTTAAAAAAAATTGACAACTTTTAGCTGCCTCTTCACATTCTCATGGGTCCTCTCCAAGCTTCAGCTCCATGTCTTTCAACCTTCCTTTGACTAAACCTCTATTGGCTATCGGCCTTCTTACTCTTTACTGCACCTTCTAGTTTCCATGTTGCCCCATCTTCTATTAAATGCTTGTCTTCTTATCTAAAAACTCTGCCCCACTTTGTTTCATTAATTTATGCCTTCTTAGAAATTGTAAAGGTATTTTAAAACATCAATTTGAATATTAAATCAATCAATAGGAATCTTGTCCCCTACATTTGAATACGTGACAGTCAAGGAAATTGCAATTACATCCAACAAAATCTTGTTTCAAACAAGTTGATAATATTGAGAAATTTAGCTTTATGCTTGTTAATCTATTTGTTAAGATTGCTTCAACAAATTCATCTAGCAATGTGACATTCAGTCAATGTTTTTACACTTCACATGTATGTTTATTAGATGTATGCTTCTACTCTTTCCAAGTGTTAAAGTGAAGTTCAAGAATTTAAGAGGTTTAGGCATTGCAAGAGAGAATCAAACAAACCAAAAATGGAAGCAAACAAAACAATTTTTTTTTGTCAATGTCGATTGCCAATTCACCCGTGTCCTCCTGCACCATTTTGTAAGTGGCTAATTTTAGTCTTCAGTTGTTTTGCTTCAATTTCAACGCTTAGAAAAACAAGATCCCTTTGTTTGATAGAGTTTTCAACACTTAGGACAAAAACTTCATTTGTTCAAATCCACCTTAACCATCATCTCTCACTTGTTTTTCCTGCACAAATTCTTACCAAATACAAAACCTCAATTGTGTTAGGTTGAATGGAATTTATGACAACAATTGTGATATAGAAAGTTTGGTGTGGGTCAAGGTTGAAAAACATATATGACAATATCATATTACTGTTATTGCTTTTGTGTGAAGTGTGCATTATGACTAGTGTGCATCAATCCCATATAGTATGCCTAGTTTGCTTATTGATGCATTGTGGTTAGCAACATTCATTGTTGTCCACTACGATAATAAAAATTGCATGTCGAAGGTCAAATAACATGCATGTCATGGAGTTGTATTTGGTTTTTTTAATGGTAGTATCACACTCATTTGGTATGTTTAATGGTTGCTTCATGGTTGACTGATGTCTTAATTGTTGATCATGATTATTGTATAGATTTCACATGAACAATCTAAAGAACATGTATCTTGTTCAATTGTAAGGACTTTGTTTGAAGGTTTCATCAAACCCCTATGGTTGAAAGATAGTGATTCTTATTCAAGATGATTTTGTACCTTTTACATGTTATTAAGCTTGAATGAACATTGAGTGGAATTGATTTTTATCAAGATGATTATATTACTTTTGAATGAACACTATAACATGACACATATTTCATTAAGTTGTATCCATTTTTCATTAATTTTAACTTCTTTTGAAATAAAAATCAGCTGCCCACTTCATTACATGAGTTCAAAAAAAAAAATGTCAAATGTAAATTCATTCAATAGAGCCTGAAATCATGGGTATTCCCAAATTGAGTGTTTGATAAAAATGTATTGGTAGACATGTATGAAAAATGTGGTACAATAGAAAAGGCAGTGAATTGTTTGAAAAAAATCCTCAAAGAAATATGGTCTCATGGAATGTAAGGTATGTGAACCTTAATATGAAAGAACTCTAACATAGATGGATTACCAATTGTAATTCATAAGTTCTATTAAAATGCAATTTCATTAATCTATAACATACATTATCAATCATAACTTTAAACCATTATAAGTTATACATTCCATTTTGAAAATTCAAAGTAGAAAGACATGCACATGAGGAACAAATTAGATCGAATATCAATTCTTATATATAAAAATGTATAATAATTTTGTTTGTACATATACAAATTTGGCATATGCCTACTCAGAACAAGTTTTACAACAAGTTTTATAAAATTTGGCATATATTCCATCACAAGATCTATCAAACCCTAAGTACATATCAATCTATATCATATCCTAATCCTGTGTAGGACCATCAAAATCAAGCCTCCTCGAAGAAGTTAGTTGCTCTGAAGTTTCCTGTACAATACCAATTCAAACCACAAATTAGATTAATTATGTGAATGGTTGACAAGATAGATTGGTAAATAGAAACTTATATACTATCATTTATAAATTATGAATTTAACATCAAAATCAATATACATGTACTATATTATATTAATAATGCAATTCTTGTTTACCTCAAGTCTTGCTCTCTTTTCTGCAAGATGATCTACATATGGTTTTCCCTTAGGACGATTGGGAGTCCTCATATAAAGTAATGGTATCACACTCGTCACAGTGCTGAGTCAAATAGAGGACTATAGCAGATAAAATAAAAATGATACAAATTAACATATAATTGTTGACAAATAATCATATCTACTAAACACATATCTACTCCTATCTAAATGTAAATATCTGCAATATAAAATAAACACATACCTGTTGTGATGCTATGACACTAGATGGGCTCATAGTGGATGAATTAGCTAAGATGCTTTCCTATATAAAAAATGACAAGAATGTAGCACAATTTAAATGCACATGCACATATAATCATAATGTTGAGAATAAAATATATATACACCTATTGTGCAACTTCATCCAATGTGTCAAACCCAGTCAACAAGGTTGTATAAGAACTAGGTTGTTGCATAAAAAGACAATATTACATTAGACTATCAATATATGTAGTACATGTATTCAAACATAATAGATTTCAAAAATTAACATCTAAAATAACAATTTAAATAATACCATATACTGATTCTCTAGGGAAAATAAAATGGCAGTATGTGTAGCCTCCTGCACTTGTGACATTTGCTCCTCTGTCAGCACTTGTTAAAGATTCCAGCACATAAACATATATTAGTACAAATATCTCTCATAAAATATGAAATAATTTACATAAAACACACTATGAAATTACTTTAAGTCTTACTGATCCTCCCATATCATCCCTGCCAGTCAATGTCTCTCCTGCAAATGGTCCACTTCGTGCTCTATCAACTCCTACATCCGACATACCATGAACCTCATAGTTGGATGTGTCTATGGAAGCCTCAGTGGACCGTCATAGAGGACCCAAACATAAATTGTTGCATGTCATTCAGTAATGAGGCACACAAATATGTCTTGAAGAGGATGGTGTACCAGTGGGAGCTGATGACAGTGTACTAGTGGGAGCTAATGCAGCAAGTGCACCACCATCATGTTGGGATGTATCAAGTGCAACACCATCGTGATGGGATGCATCATCAAATGGTTGTGCAAAATCATGGCTTTGCATGACCAAATGATCACTCAATGAATGTAAGGCATAAATGCTCAGAGTCCCTCCATCTAAAGCAATCTCAGGGTAAGGTAGTGGAGATGAGGTAGTAATAGGTAAAGCAGGACGAACTGGGGTGACTCGGCATGCTCTTGGTCTATCCTATGGCATCCCTCTACCAACACCCTAGAAATATCGCATGTCAAAGTAATTGACATGTTTCCCCAGCACAAACTCATCATATAATTTTTGGAGAAAATATTGAGGGACATCAAGATTGTTATTGGGTGGTTTATCAAAAACCATCCACCAACGTCTCCAAAAATGATCTAATATGCCTCTATATGGGTGCACCATTTAATTGAAAATTTTGGTTTCCGCACATTAACAAGTTGTCTTGTTCTATGATTGATGAATAACTAGGCTAATTGGGCTTTGTCAATATCAAGTGCCCTCACCTCATCATATGATAACCCATCGGCATAAAATTGCCTTTGTTTCTCTCACCAGTATGCAAATCTATTGTGCTGAGTTGCCAAAGTTTCAACATTTGAAATGATTATTTCCTAAGTGTTTTTCATGTCTGATAGCTTAGTGAGTGTCTCATAGATTCGACATACATTTCTCAATTGATCTAAATTTCTATGAATAGATTCATGTATTGTTGGCACATTTTAGTTTGGAAACAACGGTCACGGTGAAGGAGGATTTGGAGGTTTTCATCTTGTGCGAGGTTAGGGTTTTCATGTTGAGCCATTTTAAGCCTGTTAATTGATAAGAAGTTTCAAAATTAACAATGATTTTAATGCAATAAAAAATCTATCAAATACCCTATTTTTGACTAAAATTAAAAAAAAAACAATGCAAAAACATTATAAATTGAATAAAAACATAAAAATCCAAACATACCTTTGAAATTTGATTGATTTTGAGAAAAATGATTCATTGGGAATGGATATCCGAGTTGGGAAGTAGAGAAACGCGCGCAAACTGAGTTAAAAATGAGCTCTCGGGTTTTTCTTTATTTATTTTATAGAATAGGAAATGAATATTCGTTTCAAAACGGATATCTGTTTCCTATTTTATACTTTTTTTAATATATGGTCAAGTTCAGGACTCGCCCATATATTAATTACTGGCATTTTTTTTGAAATGTATATCATTTGACGGCATTTTTTTTGAAATTTATAATATAAAATTATATTATATAATATATTATAATATAATATACATTATATTAAGTATAATATATATTATATATAATATACTATATTATAATATAATAATATATAATATTATATTATATAATAATATAATATATATTATATATAATATACTATATATTATATATAATATACTATATATTATATATGACACTATATAATATATATAATATACTATATATTATATATAATATACTATATATTATATATAATATAGTATAATATTATATATAATATAATTATAATATTATATATAATATAGTATAATATTATATTATATTATATTATAATATATTATATTATATTATATTATATTATATTATATTATATTATATATTATATTATATTATATTACATGTTATATATTATATTATAATATGTATATTATATTATAATATGTATATTATATTATATTATTATATTATATTATATTAGTATATTATATTATATTATATTATTATATTTATATTATATTATATTATTATAGTATATTATATTATTATATTATATTATATTATATTTATTATATATTATATTATTATAAATATAATATAATATTGATATAATATACTATTATATAACATTATATTATTATATAATATTATAATATTATATAATAATATAATATACATATTTATATTATAATATTATATAATATTATAATATAATATATTTATATTATAATATATTTATGTACCATGTAAATATATTCATATTATAATATGTTATATTTCATATTATAATATAATATAGGTAATTTTGTTATATGTTATATTATATAATCATATAATATAATAAATTTATTATTATATAAAATATTATAATAAAAATGCCAATATTATAATATATTAAATGTTATTATATAATATTAAATTAGCAAACATTATAATAATGTTTTTTAATTTAATTTCTATATGTTGTATGATAAATATATTAAAAGCATTGTTATATATATTAAAAAATTATTATAATATATAAAATTAAAAAATTGGTCGGGCCCAGACCCAACGAAATTAAAAAATTTGACTTAAACTAAATGGATATCCGTTTTGAAACGGATATCCGTTTTGAAACGGATATCCGTTTTCAAACAGATATCTACTTCAGGTTGGTATTAGGTTTGACACTAGTACTTTCCACCCAAGCCTGCAAAAAGTCAAAATGGAAATTTTGCATTTTTGGGCGAGTTAAAAATGCCTTTTTTCACATCGCCACTTTTTAGACCCCCATGATCTTGCACAGACCCAAAATGAACTCAACATTTTTGTTAGATGCTTCGGCCTAGCCATTAGATTGAGGATAGTATGGTGTAGAAAATTGATGTTGAATATGAAACTTCTTTAGGAATTGCTTAACTTCTTTATTCTTAAATGGATTACCATTGTCGGAAACAAGGGTAGAAGGTAATCTAGAGAGAGCAATGATATTGTTTAGAAGAAGGCTACATATCACTTCAACATTCATGAATCGAAGTGGAATAGCTTCGACCCATTTCGTAAAGTAATCTATAGTGATGATGATAAAGACATGTACTTTAGAAGAAGGAGGTGATATTTTGTTGATAACATCCAACCCCCATTTTGAAAATGGCCAAGGATATGTTCAATTTTGAAGCTCTTGAGTAGGAGCATGAATGAGACGGCCATGTTGTTGACATTACACACACTTCTTGACAAAGGCAAAGGAGTCTTTCCCCATTGTTTTCCAAAAGTACCATGTAAATCAGTTTTTGCACCAAGGATATACCACCAAAATGTCCATCCCTAAAGCTTGAGTGGGCTTCCTTAAGGGCAAGGGGTATTTCCACTTTAGTGAGACACTGAAGAAGAAGACTATTATAATATTTTTAATAAAGAATGTCTGACAATATAGCATATTAGACTAAAAAAAATGATATCCTAGTGTGAGCATTCTTCGTCGCATCATCGAGAAAATTTCCAGTCTTCAGATCATTATAAATGTTAGAATACCATTCTTGCAATTCCATGTGAGCACACACAAGAGCATCGGATTTAGGTTGATTAGAGAAAGAAGGAGACCAAAGGATATGAACCACAAAATGGTATTCTATACCTTCATTTGAAGGAACAAGGGAGGTAGCACTTGCCATTGCATCTGTTTGTCAGTTTCTCTCCTAGGAACAATGTCTATCATGAAAGAGGAGAGGCGATCAAGAAAGGATAAGGCCAAATATTCATACTATTGTAGATTATTCTTCTTGGCTTGACACGTTCCCATAATTTGATTTACAATAAGCTCAGAGTCACCATGTATATGAATATTTTTAATGTTTAAAACAATCATGTTGCGCAAGCTAACTATCACAACTTCACACTTAATGATGTTATTAGTGCAATGGAATTCCAATCAAAAGGATAAAGGAACCAACTTACCCTCAGGTGAGATTAGGACTACATCCACTCTAGAGCCAGCTTGACATATTGATCCATCGAATTACATCTCCCATATAGGTTCATGATCAGTTACAAAGAGGTCTTCATTTGGAAATAAATCCAAATTAGGGAAGGAATGAGATGAGGGAGCTTTTTCTAATTGATCGGAAACAACTTGACCATTAATTGATTTTTGAGTTATAAACTTGATGTCAAACTCAAAAAGAAACATTACCCATTTCTCTAACCTCCCAGCAAGATCAATTCTGGTGAATAGATGCTTCAAGAGATCACTTTTTACAATGACATGAGTTTTAGCATGAAGAAAGTTATGTCTTAACTTCTATGTTGCAAAGACAAGAGCAAGGCATTGTTTGTCCATGGTAGAATAATGAGTTTCATAATCCACTAGGATATGGCTAATATAGTAGACTTCTCTTTCTTTACCATTATCATCATATTGATCCAACAAAGCTGCTAAAGCATGAGGTGACATGTAGAAATATAAAGCAAAAAGGGTCTATCTTGCATAGCCGACATTAAGATAGGAGGGTTTTCCAAATAAATTTTGATTGAATCAAAATCTTTCTCGCACTCATCGTCCCATAAAATATGAGCATCTTTCTTCAACAAACATGTGAAACAAAGGGTATGATCATCCAACTGAGATATGAATCTACAAATTTCCTAAATCTTCCCCTGTAAACTACAACTGAGAGATGTTTCTAGGAGTAAGCATGTTAAAAATTACATCAATATTATTCACATTGATTTTGATCCCATGGTGAGAAACTATGAATCTTAAAAAATTTCTAGCATCAACACCAAAGACACACTTAAGAGGATTTATTCTCATCTTATAGAGTCAAAGTCTTTCAAAAATAAGACAGATATTTTTTACATGATCTAGATTAGTCATAGACTTATCCAAGATGTCATCAATGTAGTCTTATAAAATTTTATGAATGAAATCATGAAAGATTAGGGCCATCGCCCATTGTTAAGTTGTTCTTGCATTCTTTAACCCAAATAACATAACCACATAATAGAAAGTACCCCAAGGGGTAGTGAAGGTTGTCTTGCATTGATTTTTCAGGTTAATGTGAATTTGATTATAGCCTGAGAAACCATCCATGAAGGACAACAAGGCCTGGCTTGTAGTTGAGTCTACAATCATATAAATATTAGGTAATAGAAAATCATCCTTAAGAGAAGCCTTATTAAGATCATGAAAGTTAATAAAAATGTGAATATAGCCATGAGGATTTCTAACAAAGATGATGTTTGATATCCAAGGTGAATAGTCAATAGGATAAATAAATCCTTCTTTCAAAACCTTCTCTATCTCAGTATTTACTAATAATACAACCTTGGGATTCATATTTTGAATATTTTGTTTAACAAGGTTAGCATCAGGACATAGAATGATATTGTGGGCCGCTACAAACTCATGAATACTAGGAATTTTCTCATATGGCCAAGCAAAAATATCAAGATGAGAATGTAATAAGTCAAAATGTCATTTATATTCTTTCGAAGAAAGGCACTTTCCAATCCTAATCACCTTTTCAAAAGATTTAGGATCTATGAAAACATTGGTAGTATCCACTTTAAGGAGAAAGCTACAGTCTTCAGGATGGGGAATAGGAACATCATCATCCACATTAGATAACAGAGTCTCCTCATCCATATTGAAAAAAAATTCTTCAAAGTATGCTTGTTTATGCAAGCGATACGAGAATCGTTGTTTATGGTGATAAGAAGGCTGATGGGAGTAGACACCTAAGAATTCTTCTAGCACTTCCTCTGAGGAGAAAACATCTAGGGGAACTTCATTAGATTCTACTTTACTCTCAATCAGTTCAAGATGAACTAGATCAAGAAGTTCGATAGAAATCATGTTGACACCCCACCACGGTTTCCACGTAGATTGTTCAAGAGAGTAGCCCAGCCCCAAGTTATGCTTACGAGGCATAACTTGGATAGGAACTTGGATTTCTTTTTCAATACGCCCACAACCTTCACATTTATAACCATATTTAGAGACTAATTTATAACCAAGGCCATATCATGTTTGTAAATCCTGAGAAGGACGTGGATCTACATAGAGAGTTTTGAACACATCCATGAGGTCACAATCATCCTTCTTGTCAAGATTACAAATTTTAACTTCCTCAGCAAAAGCATGATCATCTTCCCCAACAGGGGTACAATATTTTTCTTGGGTCAAATCCTAATTGATTTTCCTGGTGGGAGGAAAATTAGCTTTTTTGGTAGAGGTGTATGAACATATTGGAAGGTCAAGGTGGATAAGATCTACTTTTTGTTCTCCAATGAAGAACTCAAAGAAATACAAGGACCCCCAATCGACACCCGAACATGCATTCAATTTAGAAGAAGAAGAAGAAGGGGAGAACTTAGGATTCTTTGCCTCGATTTGATCTTCTTCAAGGGCATCCACTTTAGGAGCAGCCTTTAAGGTAGGAATCGAAGAAGAGAATGCCAACACATCTGAGGATAATGATGAAATAAAATTCTTAAAAGTGAGAACAACTGAGGTCCGACTAGCAGCTGCCAACTCTCAAAGGTGTACAGCCTTAGGGTCAGCTTTGACTATAATTACTTGGTTATTAGCAATAAAATTTATGCAACAATGCAAGCTAGAAGTTATAGCTCCTAAAACATGAATCCAAGTTATTCCCAAGATAATATTATAAGGTAAAGGACTAGGCATCAAATATACCAAAATGGATATGGTAATAGGTCCTAGCCTCAAAGGCAAGATTAGCATACATAGGGCTTGACAACAAACATTATGGAATCCATGAATATATAGAGGAGTAGCTAAAGAGGAAGAATGAACTTTAATCTTAGGTAATAAATCTATGCTAAATACATTGAGAGTCAAATCGGTTTCAATGAGAGCACGTCCAACACTAATGTTATTTTTTTTACGTAAATATATTTGTATTAATATTCAAAAAAGATTATTACATTCCACCATTACAGACTCCAAGTATCAAGAGACTGTGATAGCGAAACATGTTCAAAACACCACCCAACCCTAACCCATGACACCGTCCACCCAACCCAAAGGACAGAGAAAACCAACAGACCCAAACACGGGCTTTACAAAAAAAATTCATTTTTGCCACCCTGGCTATGGCGCCACCCCAAAATAAACCAAACAACACCCACCTAGTAATTCCACCATCACACCAGCACCATGGGTAAGTGCACTAATCTATGACACAATTTAGGTGTCAAATTGAAAAAATTCACAAAAAAGACTGAAATTGGCCATTTGGTGCATGCCAAATGACTTGGAGTCATTTGGCATGTGCCAAATTGAAAAGAAAAATAAAAGAAAAAAACATGTTTCAAACCCTCATTTCTCTTCAACCCACAGCTTGGCTTGGAGGATTTGAGGTCTGCAACTCGTGCTCGCCAAATATCATCCATTATTTTCATTGTTAGCTTGCTATCTTTCACGAGGATGCCGCCAACACGTCAGAGACGTCAAAGATTGTGAAGAGGTATGTATTTTTATTCAATTTATTTTGAATTTTATTTTGAATGCAAATTGAAATAGGTTTTTATAATAAAATTTTGTTCTAATTATTAGGGAATGAATCTCCACCTCGAAACTTTGAGAATTCACAGTCACCCCCTCAGGAAGAGCCTCCTATTCAAGAACAACCTGAAACCCCTCCATAAATTCATAGGCATCCTCAAGGAACACAAGAAAATATTCTAAATCAAATTGAAAACAATAAAAGAGACATTGAACAATTAATTGGAAGATTAACCGAGCATGCCGAAACCCACCCTTATAGGAGAGGTATTTTTGAATCATTGAAGTCAATTGTATCTCATGTAGGAGAAATGAGCGAGAAAATAAATTTTTGGTCAAATAAGAGGCATGAGATGAAACAATATTATGCTAGAGGTTCTTCATATGCAAATGTTAAAAAACAAAAAATTAGCAAAGCTGACTTGTGTGCCCTATTTACAAACCTGAAAACCAATGCACCTTTTTCTCATACATGCAGGAGGCTCCCCATCCATTGGTGCCACCATGAGTTAATTAAAAATAAATTTTGGGAGTGGTGGTGGATGGTATTTGACCAACCTCCGTGCAATAACCATGAGGCACCACAATACTTTTTGAGGAAACTCTATTGTGATTTTATCCTCAATAAGATGCCAAATTATTTTGACATCTTAGACTTTCAAGGTAGAGGTGGGGGCTCCACACATGATAGACCTGTTGAAAGACATAATCCACAATTGGCACCGAGACCCTTGGTCAGACCCATGGTGGAGCATGTCGTCATTCCTTCCATTGTTAAGGATAGTGTAGAGGTGGACATGCTAGAGTTGATTGTCTCACTCACCCAGACCATTTTATAGTGTGTGAGGCCTCTAGTAGAGCCTGGTGTGGAGGAGACATGTAGGCCCCAAGCTCCACCCCACCATTGTGGCGCTTGTGGTGCAGCTTGCATGTACGATTATCAAAGTGCTTGGGATGCAGCTACATAGCCTACATCAATTGCCGAGGTGATGGCTTTCACAGATGATTTGTTGAATGATACATTCGGCATTGAAGTAATCATGTAAATTCAGCAAGTTCATTTTAATGGTGTTTATTAAATTATATTTTAAAATTTAAGGGCAGTAAATTAGTAGAATTTCAATTTGGTGAAATTTCAAAGTCGAGTGTTCATGGGGCGGTACCCCATTTCCCTCTGACCATATAATATTTGTTCTTGGCGTTGGAGTCCATAGGTATACAACTAGTATTAAAGATATTATTGCATTTGAACAGTTGAATTTTATATTTGAATGTTTGTCTCATAACATGCTTTGGATTTCAAACAATTTCCTGGTGGACCTTCAACCTCCACACCTCACAATTCATTTCCTCAAGGACCTTACACTCAAGTAGCCTTTATTCAATAATGGTGTTTTAAAACAATGTTAGCTAGTTTTCATAATTTTGCATATACAAATCTAAAAAATTGATGAGAAACACAAACATTGCATTTGTATTCCTTGATCGTGTCACATTATCTTCTCCTAATTCACTTTTTGTTCTTTTATTCCTTCCTAATCCCATCCCATTAATATTTAATAGTTCACCTATCATTTGTAGATGTTGACAGCAGACAACCCTGGTGATGTTGGTGGCATGATGGACCATGGAGTTGTTGCAACAATAGCCAGTTTTGATCCATTGAGAGAGGTAT
>VDFB02117546.1:178558-195940 GCA_007258455.2 Sequoia sempervirens
GTAGGGTTGAGAGAGAGAGAGGGGGGTTGAGGGTTGAGAGAGAGAGAGGGTTGAGGAGTTTAAGAGTTTTAATGGTTTAGGGTGGGGTTAAGGGTAGATAGTAGAGGTTTAAGGAGTTTTAGGGGTACTAGGGTTTAAGGGTTTAGGGTTTATGAATTTGTCGATGAGAGTTTAGGTAAAGGAGTAGGGAGTTGAGGGGTGTTAGAGGGTGTAGGGTTGAGAGAGAGAGGGGGTTGAGGGGTTTAAGAGTTTTAGGGTTTAGGGTTTACGATTTAAGGGTAGAGAGTGTAGGGTCGAGAGAGAGAGGGGGGTTGAGGGTTTAGAGAGAGACAAAGATAGTGAGAGGGTTAAGGGTTTTAGGGTTGAGAGTATAGGGTAGAGGGTAGAGGGTAGAGGGTTTAGGGTAGAGGGTGTAGGGTTGAGAGAGAGAAGGGGGGGTTGAGGGTTTAAGGGTTTAAGGGTTCACGGTTTAATGGTAGAGGGTGTAAAGTTGAGAGAGAGAATAGGGTTGAGGGTTTAAGGGTTTTATGGTTTAAGGGTTGAGGGTAGAGGTTTTAGGGTAGATCAACAATCATCTTCCAATGAAACACTCACCAACACTCCAAAACTTAAAATCCTCACTTTTGATAAGTTTCAAAGGGGGTTTATTGAAAACCTCATCTCCAAACCTCTCCTCACCATTTGAATGCCTCCAACTCCTTCAAATATGTCTTCCCTTGCTTAATTAACTCTTAGAAAGTGCTGCCCCAAGTGTTTTCCATCACTACCTACTCTTAACCTCCAAATTTCACTCGAAACACACATTCTTGACAACTAGGCATAATGCCCAAACCCCGAAATGGCCACCTCTGATCCTAAAATCATGCAAAAATACCCCCCTACACCTAATTATGCCATTCCACCAAGTTATAGTAGAATACAATGGGTGTAAAAGAAATTTGGTGGAAATTTCCACGCTGCCCCTATGGAAAAAGTGTGAATTTAGGCCTAGGAGGCATAGCTTGAAGTAGCAGATTAAAGCAATAGTTTGGAAGAAGGTTAGGACCTGGTTGTTTTAGTGTTATTAGGTGGAGTTTGATGCGATAGAAGGTCTGAAAAGGCATGGTAGGTCATTTGGATGTTTGGGCTTGAAGCCCTAGTTGAACAAAGAGTGAAAATGGGTGAAATTGAGAGGTTTTAAGAAGGAAATGTGTGAAAAATTTGGGGGCAGCATAATTTGAAGGTGAATTAAGTTTGTTCAAGGTGAAATAAGAGTGTTTGAAAATATTTTGAGGTTGAAAGAGGTCTAGAGATGGGTTTTTCAATAAACACCTGCTTATTTGGTGAAAAATGAGGGTTTCATGAAAGAGGGTCTTAGCAAGCGAGTTTTGACTCAATGGTTGAAGAATTTGTGGTTTTGGAGGTAGTTTAAGGACTTTCCAATGGTATTTTTATTGACGTTCTAAATCACTCCGAGCTACGTTCAACTGGATGAATCCCTTAAGAGTCTGAAGTGTAAAATGGCTAAAAACTTCAGCATGACGTTACTCGCACACTGTGAGGGTTAGAAACTTTTTGTTAGAGTCTATGGGATCATGTTGTTCCCCTCTACAATAACCTCTCTCAATTTTCACTATCTCAAAGGTGTTCTCTTGTTGCGGCGAGACGCTTGGGGAAAAAGTTGTAAAATGTAAGTAGTGCAAAGTTGCAAAGTGGTGCAACTTTTGTTCTGCAATTCGTGTGACCAAAATAATTATTCCAATGCATCTAAGTGGGTACATTTACACTAGGAATGGTTCTCTTTCACACCCAAACGTTCCAAATCACTTTGAGCTACATTCAACCGGCTGAATCCCTTAAGAGTCTGAAGTACAAAATGGTTGAAAACTTCAACATGACGTTACTCAGATACTACAAGGATTAAAAAATTCTCATAAGAGCCTATGAGATCTTGTTGTGCCCCTCTATAATAACCTCTCTCAGTTTTCGCTATCTCAGAGGCATTCTCCTGTGGCGGCGAGATTTCACTTGGGGAAAAAGTTGTCAAATACAAGTAGTGAAAAGTTACAAAGTGGTGCAAATTTCATTTTGCAAATCATGTGACTAACTATTACAATTCATTCAAGCAAGTAAATTTACACTAGGCATGGTCCTCTTTCACACCCAAGCGTGCCGAATCGCTCTGAGCTACTTTCAATCAATTAAATCCCTTAAGAGTCTGAAGTGCAAAATGGCTGCAAAATTTAGCATGACGTTACTCAGTTACCATGAGGATTATAAAATTCTCATTAGAGCCTATGGGATCATGTTGTACCCCTCTACAATAACCTCTCTCAGTTTTTGCTATCTTGGAGGTGTTCTCCTGTGGCAGAGAGATTTCACTTGGGGAAAAAGTTGTCAAATGCTAGTAGTGAAAAGTTGTAAAGTGGTGCAACTTTCGTTCTACAACTCGTATGACCAAACTAATTGTTCCAACGCATCTGAGTGGGTATGTTTATGCTAGGTATGGTCCTCTTTCACACCGAAATGCACCGAATTGCTCTGAGCTATGTTCAACCGGCTGAATCCCTTAAGAGTCCGAAGTGCAAAATGGCTGCAAACTTTAGCATGACGTTACTCAGACACCATAATGCTTAGAAAATTATCATTTGAGCCTATGGGATCATGTTTTACCCCTCTACAATAACCTCTCTCATTTTTTTCTATCTCGAAGGTGTTTTCTTGTGGTGACGATATTTCACTTGGGGAAAAAGATGTCAAATGCAAGTAGTGCAAAGATGCAAAGTGGTGCAACTTTCGTTCTGCAACTCATGTGACCAAACTAACTATTCCAACTCATCCGATTGGGTACATTTACGCTAGGCATGGACCTCTTTCTCACCCAAACGTGCTGAATTACTCCGAGCTACGTTCAACCGACTGAATCCCTTAAGAGCCCGAAGTGCAAAATGGCTGCAAACTTCTGCATGACGTTACTCGGACACTGTGAGGCTTAGAAAATTATTGTCAAAGCCTATGGTATTGTGTTGTGCCCCTATAAACTAAACTCTCTCGATTTTCGCTATCTCGGAGGCGTTTTCTTATGGCGGTGAGATTTCGTTTGGGGAAAAAGATGTCAAATGCAAGTAGTGCAAAGTTGCAAAGTGGTGCAACTTTCGTTCTGTAATTTGTGTGACCAAACTAACTGTTACAATGTGTCCAAGGGGGTACATTTATGCTAGGCATGGTCCTCTTTCAAACCCAAATGTGCCAAATCTCTCCGAGCTATGTTCAACCGATTGAATCCTTTAAGAGTCTGAAGTGCAAAATGGCTGAAAACTTCAACATGATGTTACTCACAATCGTGGGGCTTAGAAAATTCTCATTAGAGCCTATGAAATCATGTTGTTCCCCTCTACAATAACCTCTTTTTATTTTTTCTATCTCAAAGGTGTTCTCCTTTGGCGGTGAGATTTTGCTTGGGGAAAAAGTTGTCAAATGAAAGTATTGAAAAGTTACAAAATGGTTAAAATTTTGTTCTGCAACTTGTGTGACCAAAATAACTGTTCGAACGCATCCAAGTGGGTACATTTACGCTAGGAATGGTCCTCTTTCGCACCCAAATGCACCAAATCGCTCCGAGCTACGTTCAACCGTCTAAATCCCTTAAGAGTCCAAAGTGTAAAATGGTTGCAAACTTCAGCATGACGTTACTCGGACATCGCGAGGCTTAGAAACTTCTCATTAGAGACTATGGGATCATGTTGTGCCCCTCTACAATAACCTCTCTTGGTTTTTTCTATCTCAGAGTTTTTCTCCTGTGGCGGCGAGATTTCACTTGGGGAAAAAGTTGTCAAATGCAAGTAGTGAAAAGTTGCAAAGTGGTGCAACTTTCATTCTGCAACTCGTATGACCAAACTAACTATTCTAATGCATCCAAGTGGGTACGTTTATTCTAGGAATGGTCCTTTTTCACACCCAAATACGCCGAATCGCTCTGAGCTACGTTCAACCGACTGAATCCCTTAAGAGTTCAAAGTTCAAAATGGCTGCAAATTTTAGCATGAAGTTACTTGAACACCGTGATGCTTAGAAACTTCTCGTCTGATCCTATGGGATTTTGTTGTGCCCCTCTACAATAACCTCTCTCGGTTTTCACTATCTCGGAGGAATTTTCCTATGGCAGGGAGATTTCAGTTGGGGAAAAAGATGTCAAATGCAAGTAGTGCAAAGTTGCAAAGTGGTGCAACTTTTGTTTTGCAACTTGTGTGACAAAAATAACCATTCTAACACATTCAAGTGGGTATTTTTATGCTATGAATGGTCCTCTTTCACACCCAAACGTGCCGAATCACTCTGAGCTATGTTCAACCAGCTGAATCCTTTAAGAGTCCTAAGTGCAAAATGGCTGCAAACTTTAGTATGACGTTACTTGGACACCATGAGGCTTCAAAACTTCTCGTTAGAGCCTATGGGATCATGTTGTTCCCCTTTACAATAACCTCTCTCATTTTTTTCTATCTTAGAGGCGTTTTCCTGTGGCAGCGAGATTTTGCTTTTGGATAAAGTTGTCAAATGCAAGTAGTGCAAAGTTCCAAAGTGGTGTAACTTGTGTGATAAAAATAACCATTCCAACTCATTCGAGTGGGTACGTTTATGCTAGGAATGGTCCTCTTTTGCACCCAAATGTGCCGAATCACTCCTAGCTACGTTCAATTGGCTGAATCCCTTAAGAGTCCGAAGTGCAAAATGACTGCTAACTTTAGCATGAAGTTACTTGGACACCATGAGGATTAGAAACTTATCGTTAAAGCCTATGGGATCGTGTTGTGCCCCTATACAATAACCTCTCTCAGTTTTTTCTATCTCAGAGGCATTTTCCTGTGGTGGCGAGATTTCGCTTCGGGAAAAAGTTGTCAAATACAAGTAGTGCAAAGTTGCAAAGTGGTGTAACTTTCGTTCTGTAACTCGTGTGACCAAACTAACTGTTCCAACGCATTTGAGTGGGTAAATTTACGCTAGGCATGGTCCTCTTTCACACCCAAACATGCCAAATCACTTCGAGCTATGTTCAACTGGTTGAATCCCTTAAGAGTCCGAAGTGCAAAATGGTTGCAAACTTTAGCATGACGTTACTCAGATAGTGTGACACTTAGAAAATTCTCGTCTAAGCCTATGCGATTGTGTTGTACCCTTATACAATAACCTCTCTCATTTTTCTCTTGGAAGGAAAATAAGCATGTCTAAGTCAAGAGAAAGTCTGCCCAATCTTGGCAAGGCACAAGCAAATCCTGCCATGCCCATGGTCAAGGAAAATGTCCAAGATGATGCAAAGTCCGCTTGGGAAAGGAAAGCTATGTCCAAGCTGCTATCAAGTCCACCCTTGGCTTGAATAATGCTTGTCAAAGACAAAGGTAAAGTCCACCCAACTCAAAGCATACATGGAAAAGACAATGTAAAGTTGCCTAGCTCAAAGCATACATGACAAAGACAACTTAAAGTCTGCCCCAAGCTGAAAATAGGAAGATGAAAAACATATATTGAAGTCGGCCTTAGGCCAAGATCAAAGGGGACATCCAAAATGCTAAGATGGTGCCTCATCATCTTCCAACCAATCAAATTATTCCAAGCTAGCATGTTTAGGTTCAATGAACCTGACACTTCATAATGCAACAACTTTTTATTGTTGGTTTATAATTAGTAGAAGGAAAAGTGTCCCCAAATGTAATTTTTTCATTGGTTGAAAGGTAGTTAGTTGTGACAAACCATAATTAGGGTTTTATTTTGTAATTCGGTCATTGATTCGAAATCAATCTTGGCCTTGAATTGTATTCGAGGAGCCTATAAATTGAGCTCACCGCTCATTTGTAAAACATGGGAGCATCCATCACATACTACCAGTTCACTACCTTGTCTATGCTTTCACTTAATATTATGCTTTGATAAATTTTTTCCAAGCATCCATCGCTTGTCTGAAAGCATTTGTTGTAGGCTCTTAGCCATAGTAGCAAGATAGTGAATTGTTTGATAAAATGCTTTGGTAGACATGTATGAAAAATGTGGTACCATAGACAAGGTAGTACACTATTTGAAAAAATGCTTCAAAGAGATGTGGTCTCATGGTGATGGAATGCCATGAAAATCTAGGGAATTTTATTTTCATGGCATTCCATCACCATGCAACCACATTTCTTTGAGGCATTTTTTCAAATAGTTCGCTACCTTGTCTATGCTATTGCTTACTATTATACTTTGATGAATTTTTTCCAAGCATCCATATAGCTTGTTCGAAAGCACCTATTTTAAAATTTTAGCCATAGCAGCAAGGTAGTGAATTGATTGATAAAATGCTTTGTTAGACATGTATGAAAAATGGGGTAGCATAGACAAGGCAGTGAACTGTTTGAAAAAAAATCCTTAAAGAAATGTGTTCTCTTGGTGATGGAATGCCATGACAAGCACATTGAGACCACATTTCTTTGAGGCATTTTTTTGAACAGTTCACTGCCTTGTTGGTGCAGGAGGACCAAGCCTCCTAATATGGTACTGAATAGTCATGGATGGAATTATGGTTAAGATAGGAGAGTTTGAGTTTTTTTTTGTTTCAATAAGGTCTACTTAGACCATTCTCATGTTTCCAAAATGATTTGGAGTTTTCATTTGATAATTTGGCCATAACTTGTAATCATGTTAAAAGTTGTCAAGATGGTCAAATGTTGTCAAGGTAAGTAGAATAGGAAGTCATTTAAGAGGGTCTAGGGGATTAGGAAATAATAAAGAGTCAGAAGGAGGAAAATGTCAAATTTGTAAGTTGCATAAATGCAACAAATTTGAAAACCAACGACTACCTCCTTTGAAAAGTTGTTACTTGGTAGTTATAGACATTGGGAGAAGTTGGATTTGAATGTAATCATTATAAAAGCCTCAAAAATGGCTCGTGCAGGGTTGTTGAAGGCAGTTTGAAGATTGTACACATTTTGTTTTCATGAAATACAACATTCTCAACAACTTTTTTCCTATTTTTCTAAACTTTGAAGGCTTGGTATGGACCCGTACAACCTGCCTTTTCTCTAAAACTTCTTATATGTTTTAGGTACATGTGTTTACTCTCTAATGCTTCAGATTTGAGGTCTTAATCGTGCAAATTGAGGGAGAAATCTTTATTTTTCTAGGACTGCTCATTTACCTTGTTTTGGGGGTTTTGAAAGGGAACAAAATGGGTTTCTAAGCCTTCCACCCATTGTATAGTCATGTACCTTGTTGGATAGGCTTAGATAGGTGAAATAAACATGTATGCATATTTTTTTGTGTAGGGAAGGCACATTTATTGATTTGGGTGAGTCCTTAGAGTTGTTTCCATTGGAAAATGCATGAATTTAATGGGTCAGACCTGAATTTGATGATGGGGTGTTAGGAAAGTTATCTTATGAACTTTTAAGCTTATGGGGGTGTTCAAGGGTGTTTGAATAGGTGGAAAGTTTGGGAAGGGCCTGGAAGTGTCTTTTTCAATAAACCCTCATCAAAAGTGGACAAAACAAGGGTTTTTGGGTTTGGTGTGGAGGTGGTCTAAAAAATGAAATATAATGGGGGATTTTGGGGTTTGATAACCTGCAAATTGCTTCCCTAAAGTCTCAGAGTGTTTGCACAAGTTTAAGAGGGGGGTCCTTTGTAAAATTGACCTATTTGGAGGCCTAAAACAGTGAGAAAGTCAGTTTTCTCAATTTTTTTCCAAAGGAGTCATATGGGGGATAAGATATGTTTTGTAACTCTGTAATGGGTTTCTGAATCATCCTTTTTTTGGTCAAGTTTTTTGGGAAGTTGTGGAGTTAAGTGCCTAAAAATGGGTTTGCACTGCTACTAGGTTTGCAAGGGTGAAAGTGGAAAATCCTACCTCTGATTGATTTCAAAATTTGGGAGTTGTTTGGATTGGTCCAATAGATCATTTTAATCTTGTTAGATTCCTCTTGAAGGAAAGTTGACACTTTGAGTGGGTTTGGGTCTCCTGTCTTTGCATCACTTGTCTATGCTATTGCTTCTTATTATGCTTTGATAGATTTTTTCCAAGCATCCATACTTGTTTGCAAGCACCTATTTTAGGCTTTTAGCCATAGCAGGAAAGGAAGTGAACTGTTTGATAAAATGCTTTGGTAAACATGTATGAAAAATGTAGTAGCATAGACAAGGCAATGGTGTTTTTCAAAAATGCCTCAAAGCGTGGTCTCATGGTGATGGAATGGCAGAAATGCATAGCAATTTGCATGTCATGATTCCTCACCATGAGACCACATTTCTTCAAATTTTAGGCCGATTCATTGCCTTGTCCTATTAACTGCTATTATCTTTTGATAGATTTTTCCAAGCATCCATAACGTTTGAAAGCACTTGTTTTATGCTTTTAGCCATAGCAACAAGGAAATGAACTATTTGAAAAAATACTTTGGTAGAAATGTATGAAAAATGTGGTAACATAGACAAGGTAGTGAACTATTTGATAAAATACATCAAAGAAATCTAGCCTCATAGAATGCCATGATAACAAAATGCAATTAGCAGCTGCTCCTACTTATTAGTTATGCAATGTGGAAATAGTGCATAAGCACTTCAAGTTGACTGTAAAAACTATATATTGTAATTGAAATTTTGTCAGCTATCAACATCTGTTTATTAGTTATGGAGTGTAGTAATGCTTTAGCTTTGAAAGATGTGCAATAAAATGTAATCATGATAAGAATATAAACTAAAAATTTATTTTTACAATTCATTAGTTAAAATATTTATTTTATTTGCTCTCTATATCTCTATATGCTATGGAAATACCTTTCAATTTCAAAATAAATAGATTTTATCTCTTGTTCTACAATTTTTTACGCTTTTTTTAAATCTATTTTTTTCTCACTTTTTAAAAAACTCTTATACTTTTGGTTTGTCAAAATTTTCCCAAAAGATTTTTGCTGCTATGCATTGGAAGCATGAAGCATACACGTGAATACACACACTATACATGAAGTATACATGTGAATAAGTGAAGCATACATGCGAATAAGTGAGGCACAAGTAATTGAAGCATTCCAAAGGATACAAACCACTAGGAATGGAGATTATTTACACAATATGCTTTAGATGGAGCTTATTGAGCAATCGACAGTAGTTAATTAAGCATTGGATGTAAACAAAATCCATGCCTACAACATTCAAGCATACAATTTACACAATACACATGATAACATCACTCAAGAATGGCAGTAGCAAAATAAGATTTTTTTAATCAAAAATCCGTAAGGTATACAATGATATATATTGATAAAAATATATACAATATATCCAAAAAATCCATACAGGTTTAGTACAAAGGAGCCATATTATGGACATAAAATGTCATGTATATATCGATTGTACAAAACATATGTTCCAAAATGCCACATAGGCATACAAAAAACAACCCTAATACAGTCATTTCCCTCTAGGGGAAGGAAATAGATCCAGTGCTGCCTTTGAAATTTGGCTGGATGGAGTGAGTATTGGTTCTCTGGTCTTTCAAACATGCTCACTTGTCCTCCTCTCTTCACTCCGGACCTTCAACTGATACAATAAAATGTAAAGATGTTAATACACATAAAATGAATTTTGGAATGACATGTAACAAAATATAATCACTTACCACATACAGATAGTCATCATTCACATTTACATCATTACCGCGTCTAGGATATGGAGTGACAAGCACCTGTAGCAACCTTCAAGATAGAAATTAAGATACACAAAAGTATCGTGAAAATTTTCTATAATAGACCATAAAAGAGAAAATATAATGTCAAATCGACTAATCTGTTGCATACCTCTCTCAATGGATCATAACTGGCTATTACTGCAACAACTCCGTGGTCCATCATGCCACCAACATCACCAAGGCTGTCTGATGTCAACATTTGCAAATGGTAAATGAAAGAGTAAATGGTAGGGTGAACTATTAAATGTTAATGGTATGGGATTAGGAAGGAATAAAGGAACAAAAAGTGAATTAGGAGAAGATAATGTGACACGATCAAGGAATACAAATGCAATGTTTGTGTTTCTCATCAATTTTTTAGATTTGTATATGTAAAATTATGAAAACTAGCTAACATTGTTTTACAACACCATTATTGAATAAAGGCTACCTGAGTGTAAGGTCCTTGAGGAAATGAATTGTGGGGTGTGGAGGTCGAAGGTCCACTAGGAAACTATTTGAAATCCAAAGCATGTTATGAGACAAACATTCAAATATAAAATTCAACTGTTCAAATGCAATAATAATATCTTTAATACTAGTTGCATACTTGTGGAATCAACGCCAAGAACGAATAAGGGTCTATAGGAATGGGGCACGTCTCATGAACAATCCAACCTTGAAATTTCATCAAATCAAAATTCTACTAATTTACTTATTCTTAAATTTTAAAATATAATTTAATAAACAATATTAAATGAACTTGCTGAATTTTACTTGATTGTCAATGCCGAATGTATCATTCAACAAATCATCTGTGAAAGCCATCACCTCGGCAATTGATGTAGGCTATGTAGCTGCATCCCAAGCACTTTGATAATCGTACATGCAAGCTGCACCACAAGCGCCACAATGGTGGGGTGGAGCTTGGGGCCTACATGTCTCCTCCACACCAGGCTCTACTAGAGGCCTCACACACTATAAAATGGTCTGGGTGAGTGAGACAATCAACTCTAGCATGTCCACCTCTACACTATCCTTAACAATGGAAGGAATGACGACATGCTCCACCATGGGTCTGACCAAGGGTCTCGGTGCCAATTGTGGATTATGTCTTTCAACAGGTCTATCATGTGTGGAGCCCCCACCTCTACCTTGAAAGTCTAAGATGTCAAAATAATTTGGCATCTTATTGAGGATAAAATCACAATAGAGTTTCCTCAAAAAGTATTGTGGTGCCTCATGGTTATTGCACGGAGGTTGGTCAAATACCATCCACCACCACTCCCAAAATTTATTTTTAATTAACTCATGGTGGCACCAATGGATGGGGAGCCTCCTGCATGTATGAGAAAAAGGTGCATTGGTTTTCAGGTTTGTAAATAGGGCACACAAGTCAGCTTTGCTAATTTTTTGTTTTTTAACATTTGCATATGAAGAACCTCTAGCATAATATTGTTTCATCTCATGCCTCTTATTTGACCAAAAATTTATTTTCTCGCTCATTTCTCCTACATGAGATACAATTGACTTCAATGATTCAAAAATACCTCTCCTATAAGGGTGGGTTTCGGCATGCTCGGTTAATCTTCCAATTAATTGTTCAATGTCTCTTTTATTGTTTTCAATTTGATTTAGAATATTTTCTTGTGTTCCTTGAGGATGCCTATGAATTTATGGAGGGGTTTCAGGTTGTTCTTGAATAGGAGGCTCTTCCTGAGGGGGTGACTGTGAATTCTCAAAGTTTCGAGGTGGAGATTCATTCCCTAATAATTAGAACAAAATTTTATTATAAAAACCTATTTCAATTTGCATTCAAAATAAAATTCAAAATAAATTGAATAAAAATACATACCTCTTCACAATCTTTGACGTCTCTGACGTGTTGGCGGCATCCTCGTGAAAGATAGCAAGCTAACAATGAAAATAATGGATGATATTTGGCGAGCACGAGTTGCAGACCTCAAATCCTCCAAGCCAAGCTGTGGGTTGAAGAGAAATGAGGGTTTGAAACATGTTTTTTTCTTTTATTTTTCTTTTCAATTTGGCACATGCCAAATGACTCCAAGTCATTTGGCATGCACCAAATGGCCAATTTCAGTCTTTTTTGTGAATTTTTTCAATTTGACACCTAAATTGTGTCATAGATTAGTGCACTTACCCATGGTGCTGGTGTGATGGTGGAATTACTAGGTGGGTGTTGTTTGGTTTATTTTGGGGTGGCGCCATAGCCAGGGTGGCAAAAATGAATTTTTTTTGTAAAGCCCGTGTTTGGGTCTGTTGGTTTTCTCTGTCCTTTGGGTTGGGTGGACGGTGTCATGGGTTAGGGTTGGGTGGTGTTTTGAACATGTTTCGCTATCACAGTCTCTTGATACTTGGAGTCTGTAATGGTGGAATGTAATAATCTTTTTTGAATATTAATACAAATATATTTACGTAAAAAAAATAACATTAGTGTTGGACGTGCTCTCATTGAAACCGATTTGACTCTCAATGTATTTAGCATAGATTTATTACCTAAGATTAAAGTTCATTCTTCCTCTTTAGCTACTCCTCTATATATTCATGGATTCCATAATGTTTGTTGTCAAGCCCTATGTATGCTAATCTTGCCTTTGAGGCTAGGACCTATTACCATATCCATTTTGGTATATTTGATGCCTAGTCCTTTACCTTATAATATTATCTTGGGAATAACTTGGATTCATGTTTTAGGAGCTATAACTTCTAGCTTGCATTGTTGCATAAATTTTATTGCTAATAACCAAGTAATTATAGTCAAAGCTGACCCTAAGGCTGTACACCTTTGAGAGTTGGCAGCTGCTAGTCGGACCTCAGTTGTTCTCACTTTTAAGAATTTTATTTCATCATTATCCTCAGATGTGTTGGCATTCTCTTCTTCGATTCCTACCTTAAAGGCTGCTCCTAAAGTGGATGCCCTTGAAGAAGATCAAATCGAGGCAAAGAATCCTAAGTTCTCCCCTTCTTCTTCTTCTTCTAAATTGAATGCATGTTCGGGTGTCGATTGGGGGTCCTTGTATTTCTTTGAGTTCTTCATTGGAGAACAAAAAGTAGATCTTATCCACCTTGACCTTCCAATATGTTCATACACCTCTACCAAAAAAGCTAATTTTCCTCCCACCAGGAAAATCAATTAGGATTTGACCCAAGAAAAATATTGTACCCCTGTTGGGGAAGATGATCATGCTTTTGCTGAGGAAGTTAAAATTTGTAATCTTGACAAGAAGGATGATTGTGACCTCATGGATGTGTTCAAAACTCTCTATGTAGATCCACGTCCTTCTCAGGATTTACAAACATGATATGGCCTTGGTTATAAATTAGTCTCTAAATATGGTTATAAATGTGAAGGTTGTGGGCGTATTGAAAAAGAAATCCAAGTTCCTATCCAAGTTATGCCTCGTAAGCATAACTTGGGGCTGGGCTACTCTCTTGAACAATCTACGTGGAAACCGTGGTGGGGTGTCAACATGATTTCTATCGAACTTCTTGATCTAGTTCATCTTGAACTGATTGAGAGTAAAGTAGAATCTAATGAAGTTCCCCTAGATGTTTTCTCCTCAGAGGAAGTGCTAGAAGAATTCTTAGGTGTCTACTCCCATCAGCCTTCTTATCACCATAAACAACGATTCTCGTATCGCTTGCATAAACAAGCATACTTTGAAGAATTTTTTTTCAATATGGATGAGGAGACTCTGTTATCTAATGTGGATGATGATGTTCCTATTCCCCATCCTGAAGACTGTAGCTTTCTCCTTAAAGTGGATACTACCAATGTTTTCATAGATCCTAAATCTTTTGAAAAGGTGATTAGGATTGGAAAGTGCCTTTCTTCGAAAGAATATAAATGACATTTTGACTTATTACATTCTCATCTTGATATTTTTGCTTGGCCATATGAGAAAATTCCTAGTATTCATGAGTTTGTAGCGGCCCACAATATCATTCTATGTCCTGATGCTAACCTTGTTAAACAAAATATTCAAAATATGAATCCCAAGGTTGTATTATTAGTAAATACTGAGATAGAGAAGGTTTTGAAAGAAGGATTTATTTATCCTATTGACTATTCACCTTGGATATCAAACATCATCTTTGTTAGAAATCCTCATGGCTATATTCACATTTTTATTAACTTTCATGATCTTAATAAGGCTTCTCTTAAGGATGATTTTCTATTACCTAATATTTATATGATTGTAGACTCAACTACAAGCCAGGCCTTGTTGTCCTTCATGGATGGTTTCTCAGGCTATAATCAAATTCACATTAACCTGAAAAATCAATGCAAGACAACCTTCACTACCCCTTGGGGTACTTTCTATTATGTGGTTATGTTATTTGGGTTAAAGAATGCAAGAACAACTTAACAATGGGCGATGGCCCTAATCTTTCATGATTTCATTCATAAAATTTTATAAGACTACATTGATGACATCTTGGATAAGTCTATGACTAATCTAGATCATGTAAAAAATATCTGTCTTATTTTTGAAAGACTTTGACTCTATAAGATGAGAATAAATCCTCTTAAGTGTGTCTTTGGTGTTGATGCTAGAAATTTTTTAAGATTCATAGTTTCTCACCATGGGATCAAAATCAATGTGAATAATATTGATGTAATTTTTAACATGCTTACTCCTAGAAACATCTCTCAGTTGTAGTTTACAGGGGAAGATTTAGGAAATTTGTAGATTCATATCTCAGTTGGATGATCATACCCTTTGTTTCACATGTTTGTTGAAGAAAGATGCTCATATTTTATGGGACGATGAGTGCGAGAAAGATTTTGATTCAATCAAAATTTATTTGGAAAACCCTCCTATCTTAATGTCGGCTATGCAAGATAGACCCTTTTTGCTTTATATTTCTACATGTCACCTCATGCTTTAGCAGCTTTGTTGGATCAATATGATGATAATGGTAAAGAAAGAGAAGTCTACTATATTAGCCATATCCTAGTGGATTATGAAACTCATTATTCTACCATGGACAAACAATGCCTTGCTCTTGTCTTTGCAACATAGAAGTTAAGACATAACTTTCTTCATGCTAAAACTCATGTCATTGTAAAAAGTGATCTCTTGAAGCATCTATTCACCAGAATTGATCTTGCTGGGAGGTTAGAGAAATGGGTAATGTTTCTTTTTGAGTTTGACATCAAGTTTATAACTCAAAAATCAATTAATGGTCAAGTTGTTTCCGATCAATTAGAAAAAGCTCCCTCATCTCATTCCTTCCCTAATTTGGATTTATTTCCAAATGAAGACCTCTTTGTAACTGATCATGAACCTATATGGGAGATGTAATTCGATGGATCAATATGTCAAGCTGGCTCTAGAGTGGATGTAGTCCTAATCTCACCTGAGGGTAAGTTGGTTCCTTTATCCTTTTGATTGGAATTCCATTGCACTAATAACATCATTAAGTGTGAAGTTGTGATAGTTAGCTTGCGCAACATGATTGTTTTAAACATTAAAAATATTCATATACATGGTGACTCTGAGCTTATTGTAAATCAAATTATGGGAACGTGTCAAGCCAAGAAGAATAATCTACAATAGTATGAATATTTGGCCTTATCCTTTCTTGATCGCCTCTCCTCTTTCATGATAGACATTGTTCCTAGGAGAGAAACTGACAAACAGATGCAATGGCAAGTGCTACCTCCCTTGTTCCTTCAAATGAAGGTATAGAATACCATTTTGTGGTTCATATCCTTTGGTCTCCTTCTTTCTCTAATCAACCTAAATCCGATGCTCTTGTGTGTGCTCACATGGAATTGCAAGAATGGTATTCTAACATTTATAATGATCTGAAGACTGGAAATTTTCTCGATGATGCGACGAAGAATGCTCACACTAGGATATCATTTTTTTTAGTCTAATATGCTATATTGTCAGACATTCTTTATTAAAAATATTATAATAGTCTTCTTCTTCAGTGTCTCACTAAAGTGGAAATACCCCTTGCCCTTAAGGAAGCCCACTCAAGCTTTAGGGATGGACATTTTGGTGGTATATCCTTGGTGCAAAAACTGATTTACATGGTACTTTTGGAAAACAATGGGGAAAGACTCCTTTGCCTTTGTCAAGAAGTGTGTGTAATGTCAACAACATGGCCGTCTCATTCATGCTCCTACTCAAGAGCTTCAAAATTGAACATATCCTTGGCCATTTTCAAAATGGGGGTTGGATGTTATCAACAAAATATCACCTCCTTCTTCTAAAGTACATGTCTTTATCATCATCACTATAGATTACTTTACGAAATGGGTCGAAGCTATTCCACTTCGATTCATGAATGTTGAAGTGATATGTAGCCTTCTTCTAAACAATATCATTGCTCTCTCTAGATTACCTTCTACCCTTGTTTCCGACAATGGTAATCCATTTAAGAATAAAGAAGTTAAGCAATTCCTAAAGAAGTTTCATATTCAACATCAATTTTCTACACCATACTATCCTCAATCTAATGGCTAGGCCGAAGCATCTAACAAAAATGTTGAGTTCATTTTGGGTCTGTGCAAGATCATGGGGGTCTAAAAAGTGGCGATGTGAAAAAAGGCATTTTTAACTCGCCCAAAAATGCAAAATTTCCATTTTGACTTTTTGCAGGCTTGGGTGGAAAGTACTAGTGTCAAACCTAATACCAACCTGAAGTAGATATCTGTTTGAAAACGGATATCCGTTTCAAAACGGATATCCGTTTCAAAACGGATATCCATTTAGTTTAAGTCAAATTTTTTAATTTCGTTGGGTCTGGGCCCGACCAATTTTTTAATTTTATATATTATAATAATTTTTTAATATATATAACAATGCTTTTAATATATTTATCATACAACATATAGAAATTAAATTAAAAAACATTATTATAATGTTTGCTAATTTAATATTATATAATAATATTTAATATATTATAATATTATATTTTATTATAATATTTATATAATATTAAATATAATATTAAATATAATATTAAATTTATTATATTATATGATTATATAATATAATATAATATTATATAATAATATAATATTATAATAAATAAATTATATTATATTATAATATTAATACAATAAACTAGGGCGGGGGCCCTAGCTCGGTTGGCTAAGTATTTCTTGTTGTAGGTGGCTGGTCACGAGTTCTAGTCTCCCCCATCCCATGGTAATAAACTAATTATATTATATTATAATATGAAATATATTATATTATAACATTAAATATATTATATTATAACATTAAATATATTATATTATAATATAATATAATAAAATATAATATTATATTATTATATAATAATATAATATTATAATATAATATAATATTATTATATAATATAATATAATTATATAATAATATAATTATATAATATAATATTATTATATAATATAATATAATTATATAATATAATATTATTATATAATATAATATTATTATATAATAACATATATTATATTATAACATTAAATATATTATATTATAATATAATATAATATAATATAATATTATTATACAATAATATAATGTTATATAATAATATTATATTATATTATATTATATAATAATATAATATTATTATATAATATAATATTATTATATAATATAATATTATTATATAATATAATATTATTATATAATATAATATTATTATATAATAACATATATTATATTATAACATTAAATATATTATAT
>VDFB02117547.1:0-16644 GCA_007258455.2 Sequoia sempervirens
AAAATTCCCCATGGAAGATGCTGAGGATAGAGAAATTCTAAGTTGTCTCTATAAAGATGAAGATGACACAATTCTCAATGTCAAGTTACCAACTGGTAAGTATGGTAAAGGATAATTGATCATGCAAAAGATGGGCTATGATGGTAATGGTCCTATCAAAAAGAGAAAAGGAGTAGTTGAGCCTATCCAGCCTCTAGGACTTGCTGCACAAGATAAAACAGGACTGGTCTATGATACTAACTCAAAAGAAATAACATTCAAGCAATCGCATGGTACTGTCCTTACATTGCAAGAAGGTTCTAATACAAGAGAAATATGTCTGACAACAATTCAAAATTTTGTGGATAACAACTCTGACACAGATTCTGGTGAATACGAATGGGATACCATTTACAATGATGAATTATGGAGAGATAAAAAGGTTGATGTGATACACAAGTATACCCTAACTCTAATCGAAGGTGAAGGTTCAGGGACCCAACCGCAAGAATCTGAAATACAAGGAAACTATGATTCTAGTGATACAGAATCAGATTTAAATGAACAAGACTATCACGAGAATAGTACCACCATTGATCTACCTCATACCTCAAATCCTACCAACAACTCCGTTATGACCATAACCATGACTAATTTCACACAACCCAATGACCCATTACCTTTGATCCATCCCAATCTCATCGACTGGGATTCATCTGAACCTATTGATATACCCATGTTTCCAAGTGATGAATTTATTGTGAACTTCCTTTCCGCATATAACACAAATGATTGTTCCACTAGCGATTTTTGGAATAGAGTCTTTAATCAAGAGAGTGTCAAGTCTCCTAGCTACAAAATAAAAAATAAAAAAGAAAGATCTAATGGTGAAAACCAAAATCTGGCAGTGTTAGATCAAACAAAAGATAAAATAAAGAGCGTATCAGATGGTGAAAACCTTTTTAAGGTACCAGATGATGGGAAGCTTGACACTCAACCAGAGCACTACCATGAGTGATCACCTATCTTGATTGAGCCTACAAAAGAGGTAAATCTTGAAACTTCAGAAAAACCAAGGATCTTACAGTTAGCTACGTCAATGACAGAGAAAGAAGTACTAGAGTTCATGGAATTTCTAAAAGAAAATCAAGTCAGCTTTGCTTGGTCTTATGTAGACATGCTAGGTCTTGATCCTGATCTTATCATGCATCACTTGTCTATCAAACCAGGGGTTAAGCCTGTGAAACAAAAACTCAGAAAGATGCAGCCCCATGTTGCATCATTGGTTAAGGAAGAACTGAGAAAGCTCCTTGATTTGGGCTTCATAAGATCAATTGACTACGCAAAATGGATCTCCAACATTGTTCCTATGTCCAAGCCAGATAAAAGTGTCAGAGTGTGCAAAAATTTCAGAGGTCTTAATAAAGAATGTCCTAAGGATGAATTCCCACTTCCAAACATCAACACTATAGTTGATCTAATAGCTGGCCATGCCATGTATTCACTAATGGATGGTTTTTCTGGTTACAACCAAATCAAGATTTCACCCGAAGACCACGAGAAAACAACTTTCAATTGTCCATGGGGAACTTACTGTTGGAACATCATGCCTTTCAGTCTAAAGAACGTTGGGGCTACATACCAAAGAGCCATGACTACAACCTTTCATGACATGATGCACACATTCATGGAAGATTATGTAGATGACATATTGGAAAATTCATACACAAGAGGACATTTGGAAATATTGTCCAAAATATTTTCAAGATTGGAGAAGTTCAAAGTTCGCCTCAATCCCAAGAAATGTGTTTTTGGGGTCACATCTGGAAAACTCTTAAGATACATAGTATCAACAAAAGGAATTGAATTAGATCCTGCCAAGGTATAGGCAATTATGGAAATAACTCCACCAAGGAATATTGGTTAGTTGAGATCATTATAGGGACGACTTCAATCTATCCGCAGATTCATTGCATAGTTGGCCGATAAGAGTTTACCTTTCACACATCTACTACATAAGAATGTTCCTTTCATATGGGATGACAAGTATGAGATGGCCTTTCAACAAATCAAGTAGTACCTGATGAACCCACCAGTTCTAGTACCGCCAAATCTAGACAAACCTCTAATATTATATATTGCCACAACATATACATCTTTAGGGGCATTATTAGCACAACAGGAATCTAGAGGAAAGGAATGTGCAATTTATTACATTAGTCGAACGTTAACAGGTCATGAGCTCAACTACACTTTCATTGAGAAGGCTTGTCTAGCAGTAGTCTTTTCCTCACAGAAATTTTGGCACTACATGTTAACTCATACAATCAATCTTGTTGCTAAGATTGATCCACTCGAGTATCTGTTAAGAAAAGCTACATTGATAGGAAGGCTAGCAAAATGGGTCAGGATCCTAAGTGAGTTTGACATCCATTATGTTGATCGAAAAGCAATCAAAGGACAAGTTATCGCTAATCAACTGGCTAAAGCACCACTACAAGCAAAGCATCCCATGCACATTGAATTTCCAAATGCCGATGTCTTCACTGCATAATCAAAACAACCATGGTCTTTATATTTTGATGGTTCTTTCACTCAACATGGATTAGGGGTGAGCATACTCTTTGTCACCCCTCAAGGAAATACCATTCGCCGGTCATATAGGCTAATGTTTCCATGCACTAACAACATAGCCGAATATGAAGCCTTAATCACCAGGTTGAAGATCGCATTGGAATGGAGGGTCATAGAACTACAGGTTTATGGTGACTCACAGTTAGTCATTAATCAAATCAATGATGATTATCAAACCAAATATGAAAAACTGTTGCCATACAAGAAAATGGTTGATGACTTCAAGAAGTACTTTGTGGACATAAATTTTATACAGATCCCAAGACTTGATAATAAAGCAGTTGATGCCATGGCCACAATCGCATCATTGCTACTGCAGACGTCCAATTTTGATCACTTCCATATGATCAAACGCGTCTCCTTATTCATCTGGTTGCTCACCCCCTCTGTCAATATTAATTAAGCCAATTGTTTAATTAATACCTTGCATCTTGCACAAAAGTCCTAAAGTATTTAATTTAATACTTTGCCCCTCTTCCTCCTCTAAATTAAATAAATATGCCCTTTTATTTAATCTAGTCATATTCCCCTTTTGAATTAAAATTCATTTTTTAATTCATCTTTTCTCTCTCATGGTCACATCCTCCAACTTTTGCAAGTTGGTCCCTAATCCATTTTAATTATTTTTATCTTCTTCTAATTAACCAGGGTTAGCATGTGCACACCCTTAATCATCATTAAGGTCACATCCTCCATAATTTCCCACTTGCCTCTAATCAGTCATTAGTCCATCTAACTGAGTACTTGCACAACCTTAATCATTTGATTAACCTAACCTAATCCTCATCCTATTTATGGCACATGTCCTTGAGTCAACCTTATTAAAGGCTTTCTCCTTTTGGACAAGGCATCCCCCTTCCCCATGTGAATTTTTAATTCACCTTTTAATCCCCCAAGGCACCTAAAAGGAATTTTTAATTCCTTCACTTCTCCCCACATGTCCTCTATTCATTCTTTATTCTTTCTCTCATCCCCATGAGAATATTTGAGGAATTTTTAATTCCTCACATGTCCTCTCACCCACATGGGGACAAGGACCTCCTTTATGAGGAGATCTTGTCCAATCCCAAGGTACTTTGTACCCCTCTCCATGTCATGTCCTTGTCCTTCCACCTCATGTCACTTCTTTTAGGGCTATCTCACATGCCACATGTCAAGATGTGAGGGCTTGTGAGTTCTCAACTCACCTTAGCCCTACATCTTGATATTTGGTGGATCAATCTTAACCATCCATTTCCCCTAGGATTTCCCAAAAATCCTATAAATACCCCCTCTTTTCTCTTATTTTGGGGAGATCATTTGTGCTAAAACTCTTGCAATTTTGTTTCTCAACCAACACTTAGCTATTTTCATGTTTCCAAGCATCATTTGCATCTCACATCTCATCTTGTGCCATCGAAGGAGCATACACATCAAGATCGAAGGGCCAACCAAAGGATCGACTCAACGCAAGGTATAAAGTTCCATTTCGTGGCTTTGTCTTGTTTTGTTTCCAACTTAGGCTAATCTTGAAGTGTAGGTTGTTTTAAGTTGTTTATTTGCACTCCTTTTAGTTGTTGCTTGATTTCTAACCCTCTAATTCAACCTATCACATTTCTGGCACGCCCGGTGGGACCCACAAACGGGTCTATTTTCTTCACGTTTGCTATTTTTTGCATTTTTCAAGGTCCAGGTTGCAGAGTGGCGGATTGGTCCTGACAGAGTGGCGGATCTGTCCAGAGGTGGCGGATTGGTCCTGACAGAGTGGCGGATTTGTCTGGCAGTGGCGGATCTGTCCTGCAGTGGCGGACCTGTCCTGACAGGGTGGCGGATTTGTCCTCCGGTGGTGGATCTGTCCTGCAGTGGCAGACTGGGCCTAACAGAGTGGCGGATTTGTCTTTGCAGAGTGGCGGACCTGTCCTCCAGAAGGTAAAAATTTCCAAGTTTTCCCGAATTGTCTTTTGGTAAAATAGGAACATAGTTTAATTAAAGGGTGTCAATAAACCTTGTTTGGCGTGTTTGGGAAGGCTATTTGACGTATCCAATCCCCTTGCACCATTTGGCGATCTTGGGTGACGAGAAATCGTAGCTTTCCAAGTCCTTTTGAGTCACCCTTTTCATTTCCTAATTAGGACTTGGCAGAGATTTCATCACCCCAAGGGTGATTCCAACCAGCAGCGTCGTGAGGGTATATAAAGGGGAGGAAGCGAGAACATGCCTCAATCCAACCGTTGTAATTGGCGTCGGGATGGGGATGACGTGAAGAGTTGGTCCGAGCCTCTAGTATCTCGCTAAGGTTCCCGCCTCACGCTTGTAACGGGTTAGTGTTCACGGTTTGGGCCTCACGTACCAGGTGTATATCGAGGACTCCTTAGAAACCATGTGCATCCTAGAGTAGAAGACTTTGTTGACCATACCCGTTTCTACTAATCTTAGGGTTGTGTTGCTTGAATTGTCTTTCTTGTGCAAAAACCAGTGATTATTGATTTGGCCAAGTCTTTTTATGATTGCTACAATTTGGGTCCTTTGCCTTTGCCACCCATCAAAAAACCAAGCTTAAGCTTATCCTTTGGCGGACTTAACCTTATCCTTTAGCAAACCTGTCCCAGTGCAGTGGCGGATTTGTCCCAGTGCAGTGGCGGATCTGTCCTATTGCAGTGGCGGATCTGTCCCAGTTCAGTGGCGGATTTGTCCCAGTACAGTGGCAGATTTGTCCTAGTGCAGTGGTGGATTTGTCGCAGTGAAGTGGTGGATTTGTCCTATTGCAGTGGCGGATCTGTCCCAGTTCAGTGGCGGATTTGTCCTAGTGTAGTGGCGGATCTGTCCAAACACAGTGGCGGACCTGTCCTTTTGCAGTGGTGGACTTGTCCCTTTGACCATCCGATACCATCATTTGGCATTCATTGTCCCTTTGTTTTGAACACCAAAATGATCATTTAGCGTCCAAAACAAACATCTGAACGTCCGTTCCGAGCCCCCATCCCTTCGTTCTAAGGGTCATTTGTCCTGAATAGTCTTTTGCTTGTTTCGAGAGCCATTCATCTATCTTGAGACACTCTCCATCCGTCCTAAACATGCTTTCATCTCTGATTTCCGTTATTCTAAATAAACCCCGTTGGAGTCGTCATCCAAGTTGACCTAGGTATTCATCCCTAATCACAATCATCATAGCTGACTTAGGATTTCTATCCGTCTTAAGTCAGTTATCCTTTTCGACCCAATCAATCCGCTTCTATCTCAAGTTGGATTCGGTGTCGTTATCATACATCCACCTTTTAATCAATACCTAGTGTTACCAAGGATCCTTCTTAAACTCGGTTGTGGATCTCGGTCTTCATCGTATCTATCATCACATCAATCCTAATCATCGTATCGATCTGATCCCCACATCATCAAACCTATTCGGATCAAAACCCGACATCTAGGTTAATCCAACACCTACCAATCAATCCAATCCAATCCCATCAAGCCAATCCACGTCGACCTAATCAATCGTCATCCACTAATCAAATCGATCCTTCATCATCAAGGTCTTTTTAATACCTTGATCCCTGTCATCATCTTGCATGCCCGTTCAGACTCGATCGCAAGCAAAGAAAATGGCCGACCAACAAGCCCTGAATGCCCAATCGAACAACCCTCAAAATCCCACCAACACGATCAACATCTCATCAGATCCCAACTATGGTGCTAATATCCTTCACGATCCCCACAACGGCACCTCATCACAATCCAATGTGGATGGTCAAAACACATCACCACCTGCGGAGGAAAACATGGCCGAGCAACCCGAGCTCACATTCGAGGAGCACTTTAGCAACCCCGTTAATGCGCAAATGACGAAGCGCCTTCTTGAAAGACATGGTGACCAAATCTTGGCTCACTTGATTGACAAAGGTGTCAAGTTGCCGTCAGGTGTCGACTTATCCAAGTATGGCACCTCTACATCCAATATACCTCAAGGTGCACATGACATTCCCAGTAGCTCATATGTCCCCAACATTCCTTCCGTAGGAGGCTGGCATCAACCTGAATTCGGCAACGCTCTCCTATATCCCATTGGCAATCCCACACATCCCACCATCTCAGTCACGGGAGCACCTCAAACCATTGATCCCAATGATCCTTATGCCTATGGCATGCCGCAAAACATCCCGCAACCACAACCATTAATGCTACCGGCACCGCCCCCCTCGAACTCGCTTCCCGTCAACGCTGGGGGCAACCCTTTCGCCGCCTTGCCCCCACCTCCCGGGGCAACAAATCCTCCACCGTCATCATTCCTATCTCAACAGCCGCCCCAATCCAACATCCCTCCTCCATCATCATCCAACCCTCCGCCATCGTCCCAATCCAACATCCCTCCTCCGTCATCATCCAACCCTCCACCATCATCCCAATCCAACATTCCTCCACCCTCGTCGTTCATACCTCAACAGCCATCCCAATCCAACATTCCTCCACCCTCGTCGTTCATACCTCAACAGCCGCCCCAATCCAACGTTCCTCCACCATCATCATTCCTATCCCAACAACCTCCCCAATCCTACGCTCCCACTAGTGCTCAACAACCTCCCTCGCACATCTCAATCGCACCTCCACCTCAACAACAACCGTCGATCAATCCCCTATTCTCAGCACAACCATCACAACACCAACCATAAGGAAATCAACCTCAGCCTTCAGCCTCGACCATATCTCCATTCCTTGCATCCATTTTACGCCCGCAAGCGCAACCACCACAGAACATCCCATCTCGCCCATCACAGCCACCAACTATGCATCAACAACAATATCAACAAACACCCCTCCATTACAACTATTACAACCAACAAAAATATCAACAACCCTCCTATGGGGCATCACAATAGTCATATCAACACCCCCAATACCCGCAAGCTAATCGGCAACACTTTCTCCATACTTCCCAATAGTACGCCACCCACAACTACCCAACCAATCAATATCCCACCTCACAACAACAACCTTTTTATCAACAAAGTCCCTTGGCATATCAACAGGAGGTACCACCTCCTCATTATCCATACACCCATCCCCAAACATCCTCTCAGAATCCACAATTGCCCTATCATCAATATCCATCTAACACATCGGCCAATGCGGACATACTGGAAATCAAAGCCGCACTAAAGGATCTCCAGGCAGGGACTAGCAAGCAATCGTTCAAGTTCGAAGATATATGTCCCTATCCGTATGATCCCTCCATCTCATTGGTTCCCTTCCCCAAGCATTTTGAGATGCCAAAATTTGACAAATATAAGGGGAACAAAGATCCTAAGGCCCACCTACGGGAGTTTTACTCCCAGTGTCAAGAAGTGATCCACAATGACAACTATCTCCTGCGTCTATTCCCCCGAAGTCTGGGGAGTGACGCACTAGGGTGGTTCATGACCCTCGACAAGGGGTCTATAAAATATTTTGCAGACTTGTCAGAAAGGTTTGTCTCCTACTTCTCCTTGAACTTGGAGAAAGATACTGATACCCTAGATCTTCTCAAGGAGAAACAACGTGAAGGGGAAACTTTTACTAGCTACCTCCAGAGGTGGCGTGCCCTGGCAAGCCGAATGAAAACTCCTTTGAAAGAGAAGGACATGGTCACCCTTTTTGTGGAGAACTCTCATCCTGACATGGCCCACAACTTCCGGTTACACTGTGTCACCACTTTTGTGGAGGTGGTGGAGAAAGGACCCATCCTCGAGCGTGCCCTTATTGCCAAGGGGCACATCAAAATATATAACCAAGATAGGGAAAGAACATTCAACGACAAGCCACGTTTCTGGAACAAGAACAAGAATGCAGTCAATGACAGTGTCACTGATACTAAACATGTCCAAGTGACCAACACATCCCAAAAACAACAACAATCTGTACCTAATGCCATATCCGTACCGCAAGGGACACCCCGTCCTCCCCAACAGTCCAATCAAGGGAACCCTAAACGCCAATATGCTCAACTAGGAGAACCCTTGAGTGTCATCTTTAATAAACTGTTGCAGATTAGCTATCCAATCACGTACCCCGTCACCAAGCCACTAGACGAATCCAAACCTAAGCCCGCATGGTTTAGGGAAAATGAATATTGTGAGTTCCACAAAATTAAAGGGCACTCTTTGAATAAGTGTCAGGGTCTGAAAAACTACGTCCAGGATCTCATCGATCGAGGTGACATCAAGGTTGATCCTAACCAAGCTCTGTCATCCAATGCTCAGTTGCAGATTTATCAAAACGCTTTCCCAAACCATGACCAAGGCCCAAGCACTTCCAACAGTAATCCTCAAAACAACAGCACAAATAACGTGAGTTACAAGAATGTACCCCTCAATTACGAGGGTATTATTCATTACATTGAGCAGGTAGAACCTCGTGTATCCATGATACATGTCAAAGCTAAAGACTCTCAATGTGTTGTTACCACACGACGAGCCCGCATCACCATTCCTGCAGCCTCTGCACCTGCCCAACCGACTCCTGTAACTTCCCAGTACAATATCCTTGATCACTTGGGAAAGACCCCTGCACATATCTCCATCTTGGATTTACTCAAGTCTTCCCCCGTGTATCAAGAAATCCTTAATAGAGCCCTACAGGAAACCCATGTGCCTAATAATATGGATCCTACACAGTTTCAAGCCTTGGTAGGACACCTAGCTTCATCTCACCAACTACACTTCAGCCACGATGATATGCCCAACATTGATGCTAATCACAATCGCCCCTTACATATTGAAGTCGTAGTCGCTCGGCATAAAATAAAAAGGGTCCTGGTAGATAATGGCTCTGCCCTCAACTTGTGCACTTTAAAATTCATAAAGCAGGTGGGGTATACCCAAGCGGACCTAAGCAACCAGGTTATTACAATCAAGGCTTATGACAATGCAGAAAGGAATTCAGAAGGGATCATCAATCTTCCTGTCCAAGTGGGACCGGTAGTTCAGTACATCACCTGCCATGTCCTTGATCTGGACTTACCATATAATCTCCTCCTCGGCTGTCCATGGCTCCATGCCATGCAAGCGTGCCTTCCACCTACCATCAGTGCCTCAAATTCCCAGTCAACGGACAAGAGGTCACCATCTATGCCGATCCCCAACCATTCGAATATTGCCATGCCCTAGAGACATCATTTCCCCATTTGCATTATTGTCCGGGGGTTGAAATGGGGGCATCTCGGCCATCACCCATTAATCCACCATCCACCGTAATAACCGCTCCATCTTCCACTGAGCCTACATTCACAAAAGTCCAGATCATTGACAAAGGGTGTGGCGAGTATGAAATGCACACTGCCCTCAATATAGCGACCATGCCACCATCGCCACACGAGTATGGTCAACCTTCCCATGCTACCCCACAAGAGGACAAGACTGTCACCTTCCGTGGCAAAAACATCCCTACTACCACTTTTGTATCCCCAAGTATCAAGACAGATGCGCCCGAAGAAGACATAAGCCAATGGGTTTACCGAGAAGAGCCTCAGCCGGAAACTCCTCTCAAAGAATACTTCCAAGAAAAGTACCCCTGGCCGACAAAGTTTGTGGAAAAGCATAACTATCAAGGCAGAGGCCTAGGAAAGCAAGAACAAGGGCGGTTACAACCCATTGATACATTTTCGCTACCAAGAAATATGGGCATTGGGTATGACAGGAAGCAAAAAGCCCCCGAAACATCATCTAATGCTTCCAATAGTGTAGTTGTGGACAACGGCTTATTGGAAGACATACCCGAGGAGGAATCCATCATACGTGCGTACGATGACGTCGATCATGCCGACCTATCTTCCATGTTCGAATGCCTATCCGTTTGCACTATTAGCCTATCCCTCCGCCATCCTGAACTCATTGATTGGGACCTACGAACTAGCACACCTGTCAGTATGTCTGCAGATACCTATGTTAACCTCATGGGATTGGGGGAGGATGAACACTCCAGTCGCAAAAGTAAGAATGAGAAAAATAACAAACGGTCATCTAGTGAAAACCTCCCTGAGGCACTTCGTGACCTTGAAAAAGTAAAAATAAAGGACGCATCTGATGGCGAAAACCTCGAAGAGGCGCTAGAAGATGGAGATGTTCATCTTCCCCTTATGGGAACTCAGCTATCTGCAAGATCATCTGTTCTGATTGAAGAGACGCAAGAGATTAATTTGGGAACTGCTGAAAATCCTAAGATCACCTATGTAGCCAAGTCACTCTCCGAACAAGAGTATCCGGTCTTTGCACAGCTACTCCAAGAGGGAATTGTTAACTTTGCTTGGTCATACTCAGACATGCCAGGCTTAGATCCCGCCTTGGTGGTCCATCACCTAGACATCCGCCCGAGACGCTAAACCTGTCAAGCAAAAACTCCGTAAGATGCACCCGCAAGTCGCATTGTTAGTTAAGAAGGAATTAGAGAAGTTACTAGAGGCAGGATTTATCAGACCAATTGACTACTCCGAGTGGATCTCCAACATAGTGCCGGTCGCTAAACCAAATGGTGACATCCGGGTTTGTACAGACTTCAGGGATCTCAACAAAGCCTGTCCAAAAGATGATTTCCCTCTTCCTAATATTGACATGTTGGTTGACCTAACAGCAGGACATGAGATGTTGTCCCTTATGGATGGCTTCTCCGGATATAACCAGATCCGAATCGCACCTGAAGACCAACACAAAACCGCCTTCACAACCCCTTGGGGCACCTTCTGTTACAATGTTATGCCCTTCGGTCTCAAAAATGCGGGGGCAACGTATCAAAGAGCTATGACGGTCATCTTCCATGACCTCATCCATATCATCATGGAAGACTATGTTGATGACCTATTAGGGAAGTCCAGAACACGAGCAGAACATCCGACCATCCTAAAGAAGATATTTGAGAGGTTAGAGCATTATAAGTTAAGGTTGAATCCAAAAAAGTATGTCTTCGGGGTCACGTCAGGGAAATTACTGGGTTTCATAGTCTCCCGCAGAGGTATTGAAGTTGATCCTGCCAAAGTAAAGGCTATTCTGGACATGCCGCCTCCACGCAATCTAAAGCAGTTAAGGAGCCTCCAGGGAAAGATGCAGTCTATCCGTCGGTTCATAGCCCAGCTCGCAGATAAATGTCAGCCGTTTACCCATCTTCTGAAGAAAGATTCCACCTTCCGATGGACCCCACAGTGTCAAATGGGTTTTGATAAAATCAAGGAATACTTAGCTCATCCACCAATTTTGATGCCGCCCATTCCAGGAAAACCCCTCCTGCTTTATATCTCTGCTACCTCAGTCGCACTGGGGGCATTATTGGCGCAGCACGATGAGTCACTCAAAGAAAGGGCAGTCTACTACATCAGCAGAACACTAGTCGGCTATGAGTTAAATTACTCTCCTATGGAAAAAGCGTGCCTTGCGCTAGTCTTCAGTACACAGAAACTCCGCCATTACATGCTCAGTCACCCAGTCAAATTAATTGCTAAAATTGATCCTTTGAAATATCTGTTATCTAGAACCACTTTGACCGGCCGCATGGCCAAATGGGTCATGCTACTAAGCGAATTTGACATCGAGTATGTAGAGCGCAAAGCTATTAAAGGACAGGTTATTGCTGATCAATTGGCCGAAGCACCACTAGTAGATGCCTACCCATAGACACCGAATTCCCAGATGAAGGAATCTACACAGTAACACAAGCACCAACTTGGACGTTATACTTTGATGGCTCATACACTCATAGTGGATCTGGGGCAGGAATTCTATTAGTCACCCCTCAAGGTGACTACATCCCAAAATCATTTAGGATAGCGTTTCCCTGCACCAACAATATGGCAGAATATGAAGCCCTCCTCACCGGCCTTAGAATTGCAAAATAGTGGCACATTACACATTTGAGAGTCTTTGGGGATTCCTTGTTGGTTATCAGACAAGTTAATGATGAGTTCCTCACAAAGGATGACAAACTGCTTCCCTACAAACGCATGGTAGACGACTTCAAGAAATATTTCACCTCCATACAGTTTGACCAAATCCCTCGGGTGCAGAATAAAGCAGCAGATGCCATGGCCACTATCGGTTCTCTGATTGACATGCCCAAGGATCGAACAGAGTGTGAGTTTCTGGTCGAACAACTGTTAATCCCTGCATATGATGTCTCGGACACTGACATGGTGTGCGATATCGTAGGTCCCGCCTCCCCGTGGTACCAAGACATATATACTTACCTCCGTGACAACACCATACCCCCATAGCTTACACGTAACCAACGCAAATCCTTCATTCATCACTCTTCTCGATACGTCATTGTCGGTGACATGCTTTATCGTCGCGGGTATGATGGAATCCTCCTCAGATGTCTAAATGAGACCGAAGCCCATGCAACACTAACAGAGGTACATGGCGGTGTGTGTGGGGCACATTCAAATGGTATGGCTCTGGCCAAGAGGATTCTACGGGCTGGATATTATTGGCCTACGTTGGAACATGATGCTTGTGAGTTTATAAAAAAGTGTCTTCCGTGCCAACAACACGCAGATTTAATCCATGCTCCAGCGCAGGATCTTCAGCCCCTCCTGGCACCATGGCCGTTTTCTCATTGGGGTTTTGACTTGATTGGCAAGATTCACCCACCATCATCTGACGGCCATACATTCATCATCACCACAACTGAGTATTTCACTAAGTGGGTAGAGGCAATGCCCCTCTCACAGATCACCGGCATTCAGATCTCCAAATTCATCCTTTACCATATTCTCTGTAGATATGGTATCCCATCCACCATCATTTCCGACAATGGGAAACCATTCAAGAACCAAGCCATGAAACATCTATGCGAAACCTTCCATATTCAGCACCGTTGGTCAACACCATATTACCCCCAGGGTAATGGGCAGGCCGAAGCGACCAACAAAACCCTCATCCGTATTCTCAAAAAGGTTGTCAATAACACTGGCCGAGATTGGCATCTCCACATTCATCCTGCCCTTTGGGCATATCACACATCCATCCGCACCCCCACAGGCGCCACCCCCTACTCTTTGGTGTTTGGTGCTGAAGCCGTCTTGCCAATCGAGGTCAAACTTCCATCATTGAGAATCTCTCTTAAGAACCTTATCAGCGAAGAGGATGCTCGTGTTGCGCGGCTTGCACAGCTAGAGTTACTGGACGAACGCCGAATAAAGGCCTACGATCATCTGCAAGCATATCAGAATCGTCTCAAGCGTAGTTACAACAAGAAGGTTCATCCTCGCCAATTCCAGGTAGGCGAGCTTGTCCTTAAAGAGAACCAACGTACTCAGCAAGACCGAGACAAGAAAGGAAAATTTGAGGCCAACTGGTTGGGGCCCTATATCATAGCTGCTAAGTATGGATCTGGGGCATACAGGTTGACTACTCTTGAAGGAGACCCCCTGGACGAGCCTATCAATGTCATGCATTTGAAAAAATTCTACGCCTAAGTCTGCTCGGTTACCCCACCTGGTCAAAAAATCAAAAAAAAAAAACAAACAAAGAGTCAAAAATAGTCAAGAGAAATAAATTCGTCCTATGGTGAAAACCACCCCTTGGTGGCGCCTTGGATAAGTATGGATGGTGAAAAATTGGTAACAGGCATCATCCATAGAGGGTTTAATCATTATCTACCTGACATCCTAGTTATTTTATGCCTTCATCTGCACCATTGTCCTTACCCATCTCATCCTAGGCTGCTTGGTAAATATTGAATTGAGCATTGGACGACCCGTCTAGCCTATCCCCCGTTCCTGAGCTTTTCAATATCCCACTCTGAGCTTACGTCATTCGCATTTGTGTCATCAGGTAGGGTCATCCATCACGTCAGTCCTCACCTAGGTCCCATCCCGTCATGTCTGCCAGTCGAACTACGTTGTCCCTGCGCTGTTACGTAGGAAAGGTTGATCATTTGATTCACCCCCGGGGCATTTGTCCATCATCATCGGTCACCATTGGTCTTCTTTCCGCTTTATCCATGGTCTTTTCTGAAACTACGAGGGCTCTACGCTTTCACGTAGGCAAGGCTAATCTATGATCGGCCCCCGAGCCCCTAGGTCTATAGGTTATGTTGGTCTTTTGAGCTTCGCTATCAAGTTATGCCCACACCTAACCGGTCCTTAACAAACGAAATTCCCTTGTGTTACAAGATCTTGTCCCTCGGCAACATCCCACGTCAGCTGAGTCATCTTATGTCGCATCCATCTTTGGTCTCAACAGGATGAGTCCTTCCTAGCAGACCTCACCAATCCCATCCACCACCTTGATCCTATGGCAAAGGACCTGCTGTCTTGATTATGATCTCTTGATGTTTTCGAATTTTGTCTATCATTTTAGGTTCCTTCCCATCACTTGTTGAGGTCACCTTGGTCCACCATACCATGGCGTGCTTTGACCTGTTGAAATGGGGGCATACCTTGATCTTTTGTTTTGTCTGCTGTCTTCTCGAGTTATCCCTCGTAGGATCCACCAAGATCTCTAGGATCTTGTGTTACGCTGGGATAACTTTGTGTGTTTGTGGTTATTACAGCACTGGGCCCAACCGAGGTCATCGTGACCTCGGGGTGCTGCGATAACCTTATTGTTTGCTATGTTTGTTTCATGCGTCAAGTACTTACTTGCCTTGGTCTTCTATATCAAGGTACTTAGTACCGTACGCTATAATAAAAATCAATGCTCCAAAGATGGCACGATCTCATTTTCACTGCATTTCCACCACTTTGCATGCACCCTTCATTTCCATCATAACCACCACTTATGATGTCGATTGTACAAGTACTCTCGTTCTTCATTCCTCGTGTCGGTCCTCTTCCTCTCAGGGTATTAATGGTTGTTTTTGACAAATGCAATCTTCCATCCGCCTATCGCCTACCCGCATCCTCATAACGGTCGTTATTGACATATCATACACCATAAATCATATAAACATGCATAAATCGTCCATCCACATGTGCATCCATAAATCATACATCATAAATCATATAAACATGCATAAATCGTCCATCCACATGTGCATCCATAAATCATACATCATAAATCATATAAACATGCATAAATCGCCCATCCACATGTGCATCCATAAATCATACATCATAAATCATATAAACATGCATAAATCGTCCATCCACATGTGCATCCATAAATCATACATCATAAATCATATAAACATGCATAAATCGTCCATCCATCAAAAATCATATAAACATGTGCATCCATACATCATAAATCATAAACACGTTTGCATCAATCATCAATCATCCATCCATAAAAACATAAAGCATAAAACATAAGTCATCCATATAAACATGTGTATATATATAGGCATGCAGAATCACATCATGGATCATCTCATATAGCTGCATAAAGGAAACATCCTGCATGATGTCAATAAAAGGCCATCATATCATCAAAATGATAAAATGTCATAATACAATACATCTCCATCATATATCGTATGATAAGATACAAGATCCAGAGATATGGATCACCTCTGCCCTCTGGCCACATATACACACCATCCATCCTGTATCTGCCAAAAATAACCAATGTCCTACATCTGCCTGCTCTACTGTGAGCTGCCCACATCTGACCTCTGCGGAGAATCGGGTGCTGACCCTCTATGTGCTGGTGTCCCCTGGTACTCGCGGGTGGGTGTCCCCTGGTACTCACGGGTGGGTGTCCCCTGATAACCGCCATATGGAGACGGAGTCCACCGGTAGTCGCTAAAACCCCTGGTGCGTGTCCCCAGTGACTAGGATGGCCCTAGGGGCAGTGGAGCCTGACTGACGTAGCGTGTTGTGCGCTGCGCTGGGTCTGGAACAACCTGCTCATATACCCCTCTCCAATAGCTAGCCTGTTGCATAAACTCATCCCGCTGCCCTGCTATCAGTCTCGCGGCATTCCGCTCATGCCTATACCGATCTCGGTCTGCACTCATAGCCTGCCTCTCCCGTGCCCAGGCCTCCTGAGCTAGTATCAACTGTCGTATCTACTCTAAGCCTCTATCCCTCTCGGCCTGCATCGCCTGTAACTGTGTGTGCAGCTCCTGTACATCTGTCCCTGCACCTCCCCC
>VDFB02117548.1:0-19642 GCA_007258455.2 Sequoia sempervirens
GATAGCGGCAGCTGGGTAAATGCCTGAAACACTGATATATGCCCATGTCTAGCTTCTTTAGCTTCATACGACTCCCACATATGCAGCATATATTCCCAAAACCCCCATGTGAGAAGGAAGCAGGCCCAAAAATGCACACATGGCCACACCTAGGAGAAAATGCTCACGCCAACACCAACCCAGCTCTCACGACCTCCAAAAGTCACTATTCACCAGGGCGACTGAGAGTTAATACTTTATCTAGCAATCTGAGGAGACCATGACTAGAGTTGCAGGAAACACGGCTCTAAATGAATGTGTAGTTGCTTCTACAAAGACCCACGACCTCTTCTCAAGTTCCCGCCTGACTCATTGTAGAAGAAACTCCAACGTTGAAGATGTATGATGTCTTTAAAACCCTTATAACCACAGCTAGCAATATGCAACTGGAAAAAACCACTGAAGATGCAGAAATGTAGTGGCCATCTATTGTGAATATCTCTCCACAGCTGGTCGCCCAAACCCTAACACCAAATAACAGAAATGAATAACCTTTATCTTCAATTTTGTCTTCGCAGGAGACCCACAAAATTGCTTGATCACCCAATTGGAAAAATCTGTGTGATTTTCCCCCACAAACCAGCAAGGGTGGTATCGTTTCACCACCGAAACCGATCTACTTCAAAAGGGTTTTTGTCCTTCCAAAGGCTGAGATGAACCAGGTTCAATCTCTTGAATCGCAAGGGTCTCGAAAATAGAAATAGAATAACACAACATAACCAAATGAGCTCAAATAACCTCCTTTTATACTTTTTTCCCCAAACTCTCTAGAAGCTTCAATTTTAAAATTTACCTTTTAATTAAAACTCACCTTTTTAATGACCTTTTTATTAAAATAATCATATTTTGACATGCAAGGTCCCAATTTAATATATCCATGATTTAAAACATCTTATTCCGGTTCCAACAAGCTATAACACTAAGCCCGTTTTTAAATAATTTAATTAATATTTGGCAACCTTAGTAATTTAATTAAAATATAAGCTATTAATATATTTGAAAGGTGGAAAATTGGGTCTGTAAATGTAAACAAATCTGAGTCAAAATCAGAAAGGGATCCTATAGAACTAAGAATAAACTAAGCCAAAGATTTCTGAGAAATAATTTCTAGGACAGAAACGTTTTTCTGAAGACTTCTATTATTGCCGAATGTACTGAATGCAAAACATTAATGATTTCTATATTTGCATATTCAGATTTGAATCATCTAATATATGATAGAAGACTCGCTTCCAAGAGATGCGTCTCTTGAGAAGACGTGTCTCCACACGTGGAGGCACGTCTGCTCAAGAGACGTGCTCTTTAAGAGCGCGGGTTCTTCTCTCAACTAAAGTTAATTCGGATTAACAAACAGACATACCCTTATGCATGGCAGATGTGTTAAAATACTCCCGAATTTAAACAATGCAATATCAGAATATCATACGATTTTTATACATGCTTTATAAAATTCGTTTGATTACTTATTTCCAGAAAAATATGAAAGGTATTAGGTCTTATACAAACGATGATGATGCTTAAGCAATCATCGTTTATATCTTATCTAAGCTACCATTCATTAACACTCCCTCTTAGCTTAGGGAAGATATTTCAAATCAAATAAGTATGGATATCACCTTTACACGTGATATCGAAGATAAGGAATGTTTTCTCAAAGTTGTCAAGTCACATGACATTCTTCATAACTCATCTTCATTATGGTATGTGCACTGACATCAAGTCACATGATGTCTACCATAATTCATGGCATATCCACGGATATAAATATCCACCATGATTATCTCTTAAAGATCACAATGATCTTCAGATGATATCAAGTCTCATGATATCCATCAAAGTGTCTAAGAGATACCATCATGACATATTCACAGATATCAAGTCACATGATATCTATCATGATAGTTTATCATTGTAGAGTCGTCACTTTACAATGTCAAATACAAGTGTTCATTATTAGAAAGATCGTCACCTTTCAATAATGTACACAGGATAGTAGGCCCAAAAAGTCATGGAGTCACACACATGACAAAAGAGTTTACACAATTAAACATCTTTATATATTAGTACAATTTGATAAACAATTTGAATTTCAAACATAAATAACAAATTACATTTCAACCATACCAAGTTTCTTCCTGAAGTGCTCTACCTTGATTCGGGAGAGAGGCTCGGTGAGAATGCCTGCAGTTTGATCATTTGTACTACTATACTCCAACTGAATTACTTTCCTTTCCACCATATCTCTTACATAATGATAGGGGATCTTAGTGTGCTTAGATCTATCATGAGAGCTCCCTCTTAATCTCAACATTCAAAAATTCCTTGTATTACACCTAAGGTTAGAGCTTTCTTCAAAGTTGAGTTCTTAGGCCATGTCAGAACTTTCCCATCCATAAAGGTAACCCTATATCCATTGTCTTCAAGAGCTGAGATGGATATTAGATTCCTCTTTATTCCAGGTATGAATAAAACTCCAATGAGTTGAAGGGAGAGACCAAATTTCAATGTGATGGAGCAAGTTCCAACCCCTTTTTACCGGATGTGCTGAATCATCCCCAATTGTTACTTCTTCATCAAACTCTTCAGTCATAGTGTCTAAGTGTTCACTAAACCCTGTGATGTGCCTTGAAGAACCACTATCAATCACCCAGTTGTTGATATTGATAGATACATGACTTGATAAGGCAGATTAAAATACAAGTTTCTCAGAATCATAATCAGAAGTTGACTTTTCTGTTTTAGCATATGATGCTTGTTGTTTTAATCTGTCAGGGCACTTCATTGCATAGTGTCCATATTTATCACACCTAAAACATTGAACTTGGGAGATGTCCTTTCTTTTCTTGGAGTTTTTCTTCTTACTTTTCTTAAGAGAATTTGTGTTTAAAACTTGAATATCCTCATCTATAGGTTTCTGCTTATTTTCCTTTGACAAGAGTCTAGTTTCTTCTTGTAAACAGTCAGATCTTAACCTATCAAATTTGGGGAGTTTAGATCTCGCACTTATCCCTTGAACAATGACTCCCAAGAGTTTGGTAGGCCTCCTAGTGCAATTAATGTTAATTCTTTGCTATCAATCTGATATCCAATTGTAGATAATTGATCCCTTAGTTCAATGATCCTCATGAAGTATGCATTAATAGTTTCTCCTTCGTTTATTTGGATATTGTTGATTTGCCTCTTCAATGCAAGGGTCCTACTAGTGTTGTTGATCTCATAGGTACTCTCAAGAGATTTGAACATGAGGTAGGCAGATTCATGTTTAGCTAGGATGGGCACTATGTGATCCCTAACTGCATCTACAAGGATTTTCATGGCCTTATCATTGTTTTCTACCCATTGAGTTTTCTCAGGTTCAGACTTAGGTTGCTCCAAATTTTCTCTCACAAGTGAGTCTACCTTATGTTCCTTAAGGATCATCATGATTCTAAATCTGAGTCAAAATCAGAAAGGGATCCTATAGAACTAAGAATAAACTAAGCCAGAGATTTCTGAGAAATAATTTCTAAGACAAAAACGTTTTTTCTGAAGACTTCTATTATTGCCGAATGTACTGAATGCAGAACATTAATGATTTCTATGTTTGCATATTCAGATTTGAATCATCTAATATATGATAGAAGACTCACTTCCAAGAGATGCGTCTCTTGAGAAGACGTGTCTCCACACGTGGAGGCACGTCTGCTCAAGAGATGTGTTCTTTAAGAGCGCGGGTTCTTCTCTCAACTAAAGTTAATTCGGATTAACAAACAGACATACCCTTATGCATGGCAGATGTGTTAAAATACTCCCGAATTTAAACAATGCAATATCAGAATATCATACAATTTTTATACATGCTTTATAAAATTCGTTTGATTACTTATTTCCAGAAAAATATGAAAGGTATTAGGTCTTATACAAACGATGATGATGCTTAAGCAATCATCGTTTATATCTTATCTAAGCTACCATTCATTAACAACTTTGCTTTGAAAAATACGAATTCCACTTAAGATTGAATTTTCTCTTAATGAAATACGAATTTTCTTTGAAAGCTCTGTGAATATCAATGAGGATGGCGCCATGTTTATATAAGAAGAAATTCGCACCAATTGGCAACTGCAAGAATTCAAAACCCTAACAAGAATATAAGTCCTCTGATTGGTTGCCTTTCAGTTCCACTGCCACTGACTGGAAGTTCAAATTTGAAAATAATAATAAAATATTTATTATCATGCAATTAGCAAGGGCGCCAAAAATAGAAAATCGCCACAAGTATAAATAAGTATATTTTGAACTTCAGTTGACAACCCGGGTGAAGCTTTGAGATTCATCGTGAGACTTCAACGATTCCAAAAAGTCATCTCTTGAGCACATAGGCGTCCATTTGCTCAAGATACTTCATTTTTCACTAACTCCCTATTTTATAGCTGATAGCACTGTCACGACTGGCCAACTTCGACACTGATTTCCGGATGACCGGGTGATGCTGAGACTGATCTGAGATATTCAACGGAAAGCCTACTGAACAAAGAAGAAATGTCTGCTGGAAGACACTACTGCAAAATCCATCGTTTAACCCCTTGAAAAATTAAGCGCCTTTGATTAAATTGCTTTTACGGGTTCCAGACTTAGCCATTTCTCAAACTGCCATCTGACACTTCAAACGGCTACCGATGGTGAACGGTGAACCCTGTTGACAGGAAACGAAGCTCACTGCGTGACTGGGGATATTCTGCATCCAACGACTGTATGCACGACACCTGAAAGCTGTGTTAAGGGCCTCAAAAGTAAAAGCGCCCCTGGCTCTTAGTTGCACTGACGTCATTTTGACGAGAGTCGAACTTTCATCAAAATGCCCTACTTTGACCTCTGATATTTGGAGCTGGGATGACCCAATTCAGGCACTATCTATTTTAACGAACAGCCAGAAGGGCTTACAAGAGAAGTCTCTGGAGGTGACGAGGCAAGAAAACTGCTTCTAAGACCTCAAAAACTCCAGTGCGTATTTTAATTAAAATTACCGCTCCAGACAGCCATTTTCCGAAAATCATCACTTTGTAGTATTACACTAAAGACCTCGCACGTACGAGCGTTTTCCAAATCCCGAAGGCTGACGGCTAGGCTTGTTGGATAGATAAAATGATTACGCTCAATAGTCGTGAAGACTTTGAACACGAACGAGCTCATCTGACAAGCCTAAAGGCTAGACGCCTCTGGACTGTGAAAATACACTGAAAATCGTTTGTTGTTTCGCTCGTGAAATTACGTGCTTGGTAGAATCTCTGCCACGACCACTTGGAACGTCAGATTGACAAGCAGAATGGTGCATCGCGGAGCTAGGTTAGAGTATTACTGATGTTAGGAAGACTCTGTCTGCAAATTTCGCCATCTGGAGGGTCCTTTAAGCCAGCGCCCCTGGGCTGTACTTGCACTGGGAATAAACGGAGAAGCTCAAAAACGTGAAAACTCCATTTTAAGCTGATTTTTGGATGACTGCCGCCGGAGTTCTGAAACTCGGATGACTACGTTTGATATCTCATTGGATAAGCAGACTAGTCGTGAATAGATTGATTGTATTTGCCATCAGACATGCCAAGATTTACCCCCTCTTTAAGATGGGCGCCCTCAGGCTAGAGGCGCACTTTTGCCTTAAAAAGACAATTTTCTCACATTTGGCAATTTTGGGGATTTCAACTTCTGTTGCTGTTTGCCGGAGTTGCAGGTCTCAGAATACTTCGCTGGATAGCTCATCGGATAGCCAGACTGATTCTGAAGAGATTGACTGGATGCTTGAACATTTTAAACAAGATCTTGACCTTCAACAAGTTGAGCGCCCCTGAGCTATACTTGCACTTTCTGGCTTTTCCTTTAAAAAATCTTCATAAATTGATCATTGAAAACTCTGTTTCAATCATTGAAATGACCGTGTGCAATGTGAAACGCCGTCATGAGATGCTCCTCCACCGTGAAAAGCTCCATTCTGAGTCTCTGCTTCAGGTTCTGATCAATAAAACCGACTTTGACTGACAAAATATTGACAAAAACTCCGTGCTTGATATTGCCCAAAACTGTATTTTACAACATTTTAACAAGGTTTAGACTGTTTAATGCAAAATGCCTTGATGAAGCAGAAAAAAATTGGTTTGGGTACAACAATCATCAGATCTTGTATCAATGCCCTCACAATTATTGACAAGGGTGTTAGCTCTTAGTCGAGTGATAGAGATTAGATCCAGTTTGCACATTCCATCATTCCGTCATCCTTGGCCCTATATTCTTTGGGGATGAGTCCTCACTCTTCAATTGTTCTTGACTAGATGACTAAGCTAAGATGGATTAATGACCCTATATTGTCTCTCTAGTTGTATTTTGAGTCTCATTGAACTATTTTGGTCATTTGTGGACATTAATATAATCAATTCCTTTCTTTCTTTCTCTTCAAGATTCTATTGCTTTGCAAATTATTTTTGCGAACTAGTAAATGGATTTTGAATGTGAACATCTTTGTTTTTTGTCTTTCTTGTTTTTGAAAACATCAGTCACACATTTTCTTGAATAGTTATGTTATTATCCTTTTATCAATGTTTTCAAGTCTTTTTGTATGTTTATGGGAAATACATCCATCACTATCTTTTGATCTATAATCTTCAAATAGAATTCAAGAATCAATAGAATATTTAAATTACTTTCTACTTCTTATGCAAATGCAGTTTGCTTAAGAGGAGATTATTATGATCAAAACATAAATTAATCTTTGAACAACTCACACAAAACTTGGACTTTTTATCTTGGAAACTCTTAATATGGAGAAAAAACAATGTTTATGCTAGTTCCAATTTCCTTGTTATCTCCTTTATTCTGTTGGGAAGATAATTACAAGTGGGACTCCATTTCAACCCTCTACTTCTGTTTATCTACTTGTCACTGTGAACAACCAAATTCTACAATATTTCTCTTATTCTTCAATCTCCAAAACATGCTTTTCAGCAAATTACAATGCCTCTTACACAGATTTCTATGACAACAGAGTTTTCCCGGGACCTAAAAGAATTTCCACACACAAAGGAAGCTAAAATAAGTATGGTTCAAATTTTTAATTTGAAGCACTCATTGTTGGTGGACAGTACTGCAGTCACAGTCTCACCTAGCTCACTACCCCAATTGTGGTCTGATCCACTTGCATTTTTCTGTCAAATTTGTTTTTAAACTTGTCTCTATACCTGAATTCAATTTACTGTTCAAGTCTCTATTTCTCATACATTTCTAGATCCGATATAGATCACACCTCCCTTCTTAAGGAGGTATTGATTCCACAAAAGCTTAATGAGACAATAAATGGGGGAAGAGTTCTCCCACCTTTATTTTGTGTTACAACTTTGCTTGACTCACCTTGTGATCTTTGACTCCTATATTCCATGTTTTTTGAACTCTATTTTGGGTTTCCCTTGTCTTCTTTTCTAGCACTACATCCTTTCTGAGTATGCCTTTTCCTTCCACACCCAAATCTTCTAAGCAGGGTAGTATTTTTTCTTCTTCATCAAGCATGGAAGGCTCGTAAAGCTGCAAGTACTCATAATTAAGAACTGTGTGCATCTTTGTGAAAGGAGGGAGATCAAGTTTGAATGCATTTTCACCTATGGCCTTCTAACAAATCTTGCTATTTCTTGCTACATTTTAGGCCAAAACACATAATTTTGCAAGTGAGGCACTGTTTTAACTACACTGAAGTGACCTGCCACTTTAGAGGTATGCGCCTTCCTCATTAGTAGAAGCTTTTGTGCCCTTCACACACAATTTTCCTAACTTTTAGAGTAACAAATCTTGAAGATAAATTCTTCTTCACTTTTTACAATTACCTAAATAGAAGTATTTCATATATTATCCAAAGTCCTTATGATGTGCATATTCTTCAATGTAAGCCTCTTTTGTGAAATGCTAAAGTGAGTTACCATAGGCATAGCTGAAATGGGTTGCCTAGGGGCCTAGACAACATATTTGCCACAACATTGTTGGTTTCTTTATATATTTAATCACCGAATGAAATTGTTGAAGAAATCCCATCTGTTTATAATCCAGTGCTTGTTGTAATTTGTTAAGTGCTTATAAATATTGTAGTTGTTGGTCATTGTCCACAATAGTTTCGTTACCAAACAAGTAATGCCTCTTTTTAAATTGCCTAAACTAGTGCATACAATTATCATACACTACATATTCTCTACATCCTGAAGTAAAAACCTCTGAACGATAACAAATAGGTTTACCACTTTGAAGCAAGACAACACACATAGCATGTTCATTTACATTTGTTTCTACTTCAAATAGTATTTGTATATTAGGAAGAACAAGCATTGGAGCATGCCATGTCTTATTCTTTAGTGTTTCAAATACATTATAATTTTCTCTTCCCTAATGAAATTCCTTTCCCTTTGATCCAATTTGATGTAAAGGTGCAGCTATGTAGGAAAAGGAAGGACTAGACTTTCCCATAAATCGTGCAGTCCCTACAAAACTCCTAGTTTCAGTGGTACTCTTTGGTGTAGGCCAATTTACAATTGCTTCAATTTTAGATGTTTCTTTTTTTAATTTTCCTCCACCTACAACATGTCCTAAATAAACCAATTATTCTTTGACAAAATCACATTTCTTTAGATTGTGTTAGTTGTTGTACTTTTAACCTTGTAAGACTTGTTTAATATAGACAAAGACTATCAAATAACTATCTATGAAATCCCATAATACATCACTCGTCAATTTCATAAAAGTTGTATGTACATATTTCAAACCAAAAGGATGTACTAACCATTAATAAACACCTTGCATCATTTTGAAAGGAGTATTTTGAGTGTGTTGTTCCTTCATTTGCACTTGATGATAACCAAACTTAAGATCCAACTAAGTAAAATACTTAGCATACTTTAGTTGGTCTAACAAATCATCTATCCTTGGAAGGGGATACCTATACTTAATGATGATTTTATTAAGAACTCTATAATCAATACACATTCTCCAAGAACCATCTTTGGTCTGCTCCATCACTATAGGTGACCCACAAGGTGAAGTGTGGGGGCGAATAACCCCTTGTGCCAATAGCTCTTGAAGTTGCCTCTTGATCTTGTTGCTCTTTAGTAGTGATTGCTGATACAACTTGATGTTAGGTCGAGGAGATTAATCTCATACTTCACCTTCCTTCTTAATGGCAACATCCTTGGTTTTGTGAATGCTTTTTGAAAAGATGACAAGACTTCATCAAAGCCTTATTTAGAGTCAGTCATGGGAGAAATTCCTAATTCATCTTGTTTATTTTCAAGCAAAAGCAAACAAAACTGCCCATTTTTGTGAATTACTTAATAGCTTGATTGGAACTTACCATAGCTACTTTAGCCTTACTTTGGTACCCTTTGATTTTGTACTTAATCCCATCCTTGACCCATCTGTACTTGTTAGGTCTTCTCATGAAAATAACATCCCTAATATAAAGATAGGAACTAGCAAAAAAAATATCAAAAGAGTCAAGAGGAATTACACCTACTTCACTCTCATCTATGCATTGTGTTAGATCCAAATTTAACATTGGACCTTTTTGTTACTTGTATCTCTTCACCCCTTTTCACCCATCCCAATGGGTATGGATGCAGATGTTCCTAAACCTTTTGACCAATATTTTTGAAATGAGATTACATTGTGAACTAGGATCTAACAATGCATTTATTCTAGTTTTCTTAATTGTAACTTAAAAACAAAAAGTTTGTTCATCTCTTTACTTAGTGACAATTGGCTGACGAGATTTTGATAGAGAGAACGATTGATGTTGCCAGTTTTTAGATTTTGATGGAATTGCCAAGTGGTTAAGCTGTTGGAGAGGTGCACCATCTTTTCCTTTTTCATTTAGGCTAAATCCCAACTCATTTTGCCATATTTTCTCAGCCGATGTATTCTTCCCTGTTCTCCGATTCCTTGTTCTTCTGTTTCCCTTGATGTTTTATCAACCCTTACTCCTTATTGGCTTTTGGTGATCATCTTCATCTTGTGAAAGTCATTAGTCAAAGAAAAGACCATGATGGGATGACCTTGCAAACTAATTAGGAAGATCACAATTGACTTGGGTTACCGACAAGTGACAATTGACTGACGATAATCCTGAAAAAATGTTAAAGTATGAACATTGAGTTTCATATGTGTGCAACGTGTTGAATTTTTTTTTGTTTTTTGGTTGTGTTTTTAATTTTTAATTTTCATACATTTATTACATTGATCCCATACAATTAAGTCAATGATCCATGTGGAGCATCATGTGTAATTATAAACATTGGGCACTCACATTTTTATTTTTTCTTGACTGTTTTGATTTTCCATTTGCAGGGTGATGATCACCTTGATTTGGTGGATGAGTTTTCTTGAAACAGGGACATGAGAACTCTCTCTTGAATCCATTTTTTGGGCCAAGCTCAGTTTGAGTCCCCTTTTTCTTAGCATGTGGTACAAGTCTTCTTCGAGTTTCCTAAGTTGCCAAAACAAGATTCTCCCTCCCATTTACCCCCTCAAAAATAGATTCTCTGTTTTAGGGTATGAGTTCTCTAGTAACACCGAAGAATCCTGAGTTGGGTTTAGGAAAAGGATTATGGGATGTTATATATGATAAAATGAATTTTGTAGAATACAATATATGTGGAAGTCACTGGGAAATTTGGTTACAGCTGAACATTGCTATGCACTGATTGGACATATTTTTGCTTCCTTATTTATAGAAGAAAGTAATTAATGTGCATCTCATACTTCAAGGTTGTGTGTTACTTGAAAAATATATTTTAATTAGAGTTTTCGAAGAAATCTATGTACAAAAGTTTAGGCAGACAGTCAGGATGACATGTATGTCAAAGGATTCTTTCAAGACTATTAATCAGGAATGGATTTATTTAAATTTCAAAGATATATCACCTCAGTTGTATTCAAAAGAATGCTTAATGATCTACCTGTTTTGGCATTGCATAAATTTTCATGTTGCACCCTAATGCACTGCAGGACTTTTGAGCAGCATGAAAAATTCCATATGGAACTTGCTGGCGATGTTTTTTTGTAACAAATAGCCTGTTAGATTGGATATTTTCTTTTTCTCTTGAGAAATATGTAGAAAAAATAAAATGTTTGCTAATCGCATGCTCACCCACTTGCCATTTTGAGTCATTTCAAATCTATGTAGTTACTTAATTAAGCTGATAGGTCAAAAGGTTTATATAAAGGTAACATTTGATATCAACCTCTTGGTTGCAATAAGGCATATTTTTTTATAATTGGTAAAGCAAATTTTGTTTCAAGGATAGTAAATACTGCCTCTTTTCTTGTCAGCTTACATGTGGCTTATTGTTAGACTAGTTGAGTTTGATGTCTGGCTTCAGGATATGAATAAAGCATTGGTACATTGCAGGTCTTTACGATCTCTTTGGTCTCATTCAATTACAAATGTAAACTTGGTGGAACCGTCCAAAGCAATGTCATATGTCAACAGGAATTTGTTGCGAGGTATCAATTGCTTATGTTTACATTCTCTTATTCCATAGCTGCAGGTATAGGCTACCCTTTTTTTCTTTGTACCATTTTGCATAGCTTATCTATATTCATTTTCAATAGCTCTATCGTCATTCCTATTCTCTACCAATTTGGTTTTGTTGATCTTTGTTATAGAACTAGTACGTGCTAGTTATTGGGAACTTGATAAAGTGGATTGTTTTGACATGATTCTATCATGGAACATTAATGGCCAGAAAACATTGTTGACAGTGGCTAGATTTTCCCGAACAAATATGAAAAACATCATATGTTCTGAAACTTTTCTTGATATTTTGATGTGTTTTGGATATACTTCAAGGTAGAAGAGGTAGTAGAACTCTGGTTAAGGGAACTTAAAGTGTATAGGAAAATATAGTGTCCTTACGTACTCAGGCTGTGACTGAGGCTCTTCTTAGCATTGCTTGTTCTCAATTTTTTTCTCGTTCATATTTTTTATTTTCACTCAGGTCGTCTTCTTGTAGTTAGTGTACAATGCCTATTATTATGTTTTGATAATATGGTTTGCCTATGTATTAATTGTTTGTTGGCTTTAGGTGGTTATAAGAGTGAGTTAGTTGACAGTTGTGTTCCTGTTGGCAACTATCGGGTCCTTGAAATATGTTTTTTATTGTCAAGGAAAGTGGTATGATCTAGTTGGATCCACTTTGATCCTTGATTGATCATCTCAAGTCTCCTTCTGTAATAAATTCATGTGCGAATAAAGATATACTTTTACTCCTTTATCTGTTATGCATTATTAGTTCTGTTCACTATTTCGAGTATTCATTTTATTAGATAGAAAAGTAAACATTGGTGCCATTATTTTAAAAGAAATCGGGTCAGATTTGAGAGATTCATGCCCTTAGGCCCCAATAAAGGCGGAAAGAGAACATAAGGTGGTCAAGACCAAGAGATCAGGCGATCTGTAAGGATCGTAGGGCAAAGAGAACAAATGAGAAAATTACGAGAGGCACTTGAGGAAAATACAACTCTATGATTCCCAAGTTGGAGCCCTTTCTGAGAAGGCAATTGGAGTTGGAGTGTAAGTTGAAGTTGGAGCCTCAATTACGAAAATGAAAACATTCCCACCACAAGAAATTGTACAAGTGAGGAGTGGCAAGAGATAGCAAGATATTTACCCTTAATAAATTAAGTGTGGACTGATCTTTTCGACCAAGTATAAAAACTAGTAAATGAAGAAGAATGGGAAATAGAGCCGATAGAATCAATATCCAAAACTTATGAGAATAATATCTAAGGCATTAAATGACTATTGATCGAAGAGGAGGTGGTTGAAGGATGTGAACCTAAAACTCTCGGGTCAAAGGCATATAGCAAAGAAATTGAAGGCACCTCTATATGGAACACTGAGGTAGGAGGAGTTGAGGATTCCCACACAGCCAAGAGTACAAGTGAAGCATTGGAGCATTTGAATCAAATTCCCCTGATAAGTCAGTTCTAGGAATTAACGTTGCACGAAATAGGATGATTACTCCCTCATCAAGTCCTAGTATTGAAAGGCAAAAAATCCCTGAATTCACAGGCAATGGGTCGGAGGACCCTGTGTGACATTGTAGGACCTATGAAACGATTTGGACAATGAATGGCCAAGAAGATAAGGCCTATTGGCTATGATCCTTTCCAACAATGTTAAGAGGTATAGCTATTGATTGGTACACAAAAGCCAACCTAGCCTCCAAAACTATTTGGAAAAGATTAAAGAAAGCTTTCAAAGAAGAATTCAAATTAGTACGAGATGACATTGAAATGTTAGTAGAGATCTATAATACAAAGCAAAGCAAGCATGAGATGTAAGGGTTTACAATCGAAGGCTTGAAGAACTATTGGTGAAATTAGAAAAGGAACCAGTGGATGGCGTAAAGAAAAGATGCTTCATCGAAGGCCTTATTTCCTCGTTATGGACAAATATGAAGGTAGTACCACCATCTTCCTATATTGAAGCATGAAATTGGCAATGGACATAGAAAGTGAAGACAAAACGTCCTCTCTTAGGAAAAGAAAAACAAAGGAAGATAGAAGTTTGGATAACAATAGTGACAATAAATCAAAACACCACTAGTGCTCTAGAGGGATATTCTTCGAATAATGAAAGAATTGAAGGTGGAGAAAGAAATCAGGTAATAAATTAATGAACTATAGTGTATTGAATGCAAAAATGAAGGTCACACCAAAGGTAATTGTCCTAGAAAAATGTTTTGTGAGATTTGCCAAGTTATGGGTCATTCAATAAAAGAATGCCCATATAATTTAAAGACCAAGAGTACACAAGTAGTCTTTACATAGGGAGAGTAGTCCACTCCATTGAAGCCACATAACACATCTTTAGGTGGTTATTGAAATCGAATAGGAGGTCGAAATTAAATACGGTACAAACCCAAAGGATGTTTGATCATACAATGTCAACAACATAATGAATGGAGATATTTTGCAAGAGATTGCCACCGCAAGTAAGACAAATTGCAAGTTCTGTGCAAATGTGTGGATCTAGAGACCATGAAGACATGTCCAAAGCAAAAGGCAGTGTTAACATGATTGATGTAAGACATAATGAAGTATTGGTCGTTACTTGAACCCAAGCAAAGAAGGTTATGTATCTAGATCCATGTATAGAAAAAGAAGGCTTTGTGAAGCAAGGGCCAAAGTGGAGAATGCTATGGTCAATGAATGATGCTACTCAAATGCAAATGCAAGTAATTAATTACAATTCAGTACTAATATTACAAGGCAAGTACTTCAAACTAATGTATGTTGTGACCTTTTCACACATCACCCCATTCAAAATGGGGACCCCTAATTTTTGCTCCGTTCCCCGTCTTTTGGCTTTGGTTTTCTCTCTCTCTCTCTCTCGTTGTCTCTCTTTCTGTTGACTGTCTTTCCAGGGTGTGCTCGCCTTTGAGCTTAAATGTGAAAATTTTGGCTAAGTCTATAGAATTAGGGTTTTGAATTTTCTGATCAATTTGAAGTCAAATGGAGTGAATAAGTTGGAATCTGAGCTTCACGTTGCAGTTAGTATGCTTCCAGCAGGTTCCCAGCTAAATTTCATCAAATTTTGACTACTTACTATTTTTAGTAAGTGACCAATTCTGGGCGTTTTTCAGCATTTTCAAAGTTTTTGATTGTCAGACTGCATTTGGAACACATCAAGTTGCTCATCTGCAAATTTTGAGCTGAAATAGACGACTTACTATTTTTAGCAGCTTAGCTTCCAAAGCAAATTTTAGGGTTTATATGCAAAGTTTTTCAATGCATGTCTGGAGATTCTTTTTGGGTTTTCTGAAACCTACGCAGTGATATAACATGCAAAATGAGACGATGACTTTTAGTATTAAGCCTTTAGAGGCTATTTTTAGGGTTTGCATGTTAGAGTTTTCAATGCATGTCTGCATATTCCTTGTGGGTTTTCCGAGGGCTTCCCAACGGTATAACATGCGAAGCAAGATGATCAATTTTCAGGGACTTACTATTTTTAGCAGATCCGTTCCGACAACTGCCCAGCGCATCAGAACCACAAACAGGGCAAAGTGCAACAGAAATGAGGTCAAACGAAGATCATTTGATATACATGCAAGATGAATTAGGGTTTCCCGCTTCGGGACCCAAAATGAGGGGTAAAAAGTCAGAATTTTCGAAAACAGGTGTATCCCACTGCGATCAACATCTTTCAAGCTATCCACTAGTAAAATTTGAAGGCAATCGGAGCACTTACTATTTATAATAAGGCATTCCAGAAACTGGCTAAAAATAGTAAACCAACATCAGGCGCCAGTGTGAACGGGCAGGTTATTCGATGAGGAGCACGTCATTCAAATTTCAAGTCAAACGGAGTTGTGGAGGTCATGAAATTAGGTAGTTGCTATAAATAGTAAACCACCTTCAAAAATGTGCTATTTTTAGCAGGCCAGCTCAGGATGGCAGTGTGAACAGGCTAAGTAGGTCATGAGGATCCGGTGCTTAAATTTTCAAATCAATCCAAGCTCCAGAGATGCGAAAATCAAAGGACTTACTATTTTTAGTAAGTATTGAGCTGGTTGGTGAGGATGAGGAAAAAACGCCTAAGTCTGGAGTTTCATCCTGCTCACCCTCTCAAATGCGCCTAAGAAGGAATCAGCTGGAAAGATAAAAAATTGCTTAAGTCTGAAGTTTCATCCTCCTGCCTATCTTAAATGCGCCCAACCTGTCAAGTTGCTAGCTAAATTTTTTCTAAGTCAGGTTTCATCCACCTCCACCTTGAAAATGCGCCCACTACAAGCATGAGATGGAAAAATATTCTAAGTAAAAAGTTTCATCCACCTCCATAGGCTAAATGCGCCCTCTTCAAGGTGGAGATGTTAAAAATTTTCCAAGGCAAGAGTTAATATCCTCTTCATACCTCCAAATGCGCCCACCTCAAGTCAAGCATGCAAGAAAGTTCTAAGTGTTGAGTTCATCCACCTCATACCCCTAAATGTGCCCAAGGAGAAATAGGGAGATGAAAAAGTTTTTAAGTGTTTGAAAGTATCCATCCTCCTCATATGCTAAAATGCGCCCATATCCTAAGAAGCAAGGTCAACAAGTCAAAGGCGTTGAAGGCTTTATCCTTTAGCCCATACTAAACGCACCCAACTTAGCCTAGAAGAAGACAATTTTAAAACCCTCTTGAACAAGTGAAATGCGCCAAGCTTAGAAGGAAGTCAAAGTTGCTAGGTGTTGAGAGGTCAAATCCCCCACCTCATGCTAAATGTGCAATGCAAGATGAGACAAGGTGAGGTAAAATGAAATAAAATGACTAGGGCGTGGCTAATATCCTCTTCTAAGTGTGAAGTGCACCCAAGGTGGTGATAAAATATTGCTAAGGCGTTGAAATAAAGTTCATCCTCCTGCCTGTGTGATATGCGCCCAAGGTAAGGTGAGTGAAAGGTGACTAAGGAGGGCGTTGAGGTTAAGTCTACTTCAATATGCTAAGTACGCCAAGGTGAAGGTAAGGTGGTGAAAATATACTAGGCGTTGAAATTAAGAACACCTTCCATGACATGCTATATACGCTCAAGGCATTTAAAAGAAAATTTTATCTAAGTGAGTTGATAAAAAATTTCTCCACAGGAAGAATGATTGAAGGTGAATGGAAATTTTTCTAAGGCAAAATTCAAAATGTGCTAAGTGATTGAAAATGTTTCTAAGGCACAATATTTCACCTCCTAGAGGAAAATACGCCTAAGTTGGAGAAGGTGGTAAAATTCACTAAGGCATGAACAAAATTGGTTTACAAGTCAGAAGGTGCCAGCTTCACAAGGATGATGAAAATTTTCAAGTCAGAGCAGGAAAATACTCACAGGGATGAAGAACGGGATTTAAATTTGTTGAAAATAATTTTTCTAAGGACTAAAAATTCAAAAAATTAAATGTACCCCTTCGTTTGTAGACCCATGGATTCGACGCTTTCTGAAGGGAATTTTCTTCTGGGTATTGGACGTCTGCGATGAGGAATGGATTTTAAGGTCTTCCACAACTTGCCAAGGATTCCGTGGTCAAGATTTTTGATGGGCACTAGGATTGATGAATTTCCTAAGGAAAATTTGAAAAAATTTCTAAGGCAGGGAATAAAATGTGTTCAAAGTGCCTTGGCAGATGAATTTGAAGTTGGGTGCCTAGATAATTTTTTATCAAAATCCTGATGAAAACATTTTGCTCGAGCCAGAGTTGGATGAAATGTCGGAGTGAGCACCTCAGCTGGAAAAGTGAAGAGGATGCAGTTGAAGTTAACACTCTCAAAAGATGATTTTAAAAGTGCATCTCTTAAATACGCCCTTGAGGGGATTGAAAATTTGTGTAAGGCATTGAAATATGATGCAGAGGTGTTGTACGCCCCAACCTACAGATGTTGAAATATCATGAAGAAAGCAAAATTGGGTAGAGAAAAAACGATGAACCCTTGGAAGTTAAAGCATGAAAATCAGGTAAGTAAAGTGGATTTATATTATGAAGTGTTCTGATGCTCTTCTCGTTGCTTGTTTTGCAGGAGGAACGTCGAAGACCAAGCGGTGATGACTTGAAGTGATGAAGCAAATAGTCCAAGATGATAGAATCATGAAGCAAGTACTTGGAAGAAATGGCTAAGTGTTGGAATTTCTCCTCAAAGACCCAATATGCACCAAACGCAATCAAGCGAATGGCAAGTGTGAATCCAAGACAAGAGAATCTTCCAAATTCAGAATGAAGGAAAAGATGAAGGCTCGGGCGTTGTCAAACAGGTTAAGAGGTTGCCGCCTTGAAGTTTCAGATCGAGAACGTGCCTGCCATACTAGTCCAAGAGATTGAAGCAATGTTGACCAGACTTATCCAGTTTGCAGTCAGAACAAGAACAGTGTGAACGCGTTTCAAAACAGGAATCTTCTAGAAGATGGTGGCCATTAATTGCTCATTTATTGCCCCACTCTTCTTTGTGGCAGTTTTTAGGGTGAATCTTGTTTAGGGCTGAGGTGGCACAATCTAGGCCATCCAACTGATTGTAATCTGAGCCGTACATTGGACTTGGCCAGCTATATAAAGGGGCATCCCCCCTCATTTGTATTTTATTAGACAGTAGAGCTTAGATATCAGACTAGAGAGTAGAGTAGAGACACTTTAGTCGTAATATCTTAGCATAGTGTAGTTTGAAGGCGAAGGAAAGTTTTCCTTTGAAAATTTTGTAAGAGATTGTTGCGAAAAACTATTATAATAAAAGATCTTTCATTGAATGATGAATTCATGTTTGTTATGAGTAGCTAGCAAGATTTCTTCATCCCTTCGACTTCAAGTAGCATAAAGTAGAGTAGTTTTCATTTTCATGCAAGTAGATGTTAGCTGTGGACTTGTGGAGTTAATCAAGGCAACTTCTTTTAATCCATACCACTAGCAGCTTGCTGATGACAAGTTTGCCTTGTGTGGTCAATTGGAAAACTTTACAAACTTAACTTCGGTTGTGGTTCACGTGTTGGCATGCATCGTCTTGATGGTGTCTTTATGTTGAACTGTGACTTGAAAACCTCTTGCCACTCCCTTGAAGATTGCACCGACTTTGTGTAAGTTGTCCAACGTGACGCGGAGCAGAGTCTGGTTGAAGTTTGTTGAGATTGATCTCATGTCCCGTCCTTAGATAGAACATAAACTTCTTAGGCCCTACACTTATTTTAAATTCAGTTCATTTTTGGTTAGCGTTAGGAAATTTGCACTTACCATCCAAATCATCCAAATTACATGAAAGCCCTTAATCTGCTGTCTGCTATGAGCTGCCGAACAATTGTGTAAGTCCACTTGAAATACCAGCAAAAACACATCGAGCCAACTGAGGGTATTCTATTGCATGAAGGAACCTTGGAGTTAAATGCATGATCTTTCTCGCAATCTTAGCATGCAGGAAACTTTGTTCAAGAGAGGAACAATTAGATAGTGCATGCTACAACCCATTTGCAATCTGGTGAAAATGAAGACCCAATTGGTGAACCTTTGTTCTCGGGTGACCAAGTGATTGATCCAATGCTACTCACAGTGAACACAACAAAAAAACGAGTGGTCAATATGGAGATATGTGGAAGGAATCTCACCAATACAATTGTTGATGGTGGGTTTGGTGTGAGCATACTTTTGGAAGACATTTGGAGAAGTTTGGGCAAGCCGACCATATGGCCCCCAACTTTTCAAGTAGTTAGTGTAGGTCAACAAGGTATTAAGGTGCTTGGATTTTTAATAGGCCAAAAGGTTATTATTGCAACACGATTTTTTGTTGAATTTTGTGGTCATTTCACTATGGAAGAAAGCATACGATGCATCGTTGGGTCAGGGTTGGTTGGTCCTAGCCAAAGCTGATCACAATCGGAAAAACAATACAATCTCCATTGAGAACAGCGGTTGAAAGTATATAATTGATTTGAAGAACCAAACAATTAGTGAGGTAGCAGCTTCCTTGGATCCATCAGATTCAAAATCCAAAGAAGAATGGACGAAGAAGAAAGATAAGGGTCTGATGGAACTGAACAATGAAGGGATTTTGGAATTACAATTGATAGGACAAAAATGAGGTGGCATATGAAATAGATTT
>VDFB02117550.1:0-33525 GCA_007258455.2 Sequoia sempervirens
TGTCTCCTCCCCTCCTCTACAGCATCCCTCACACCTACCACCTCCACATCCTCCATATCATCCACATCCATCACCTCCTCCACCCTCTGCTCCCCCTGGGTTTTCTGTGGTTGCCCCCTCTCCCGCTGTCGGCCCTCTCTCCGACCTTGTCTCTGATGTCTCCTCCTCCTCCCTGCTCTGCCTGCCTGCTCTCTCTCATCCCCCTCAGGCTCCTCTCGTCCCCCCTCGTCTACCACTACCACACCCTCTCGTCGCTGCTGCTCCCCTCCTCTCCTCTCCCTCCGTGGTCTCTGCTCATCCTCTGGTCTGGCGCTCGCTACCCTCAAAATAGGCTGCACAGGAGTAATCCTCTCGCATAACCTATTTTGGAACCACCTCCGGTATCGCTCGGTCACCACTGGCACCTGCTCTCCTCCTACTCTCCTTGGATAAGCCACCTGTCCTGCTACCCTCCATGATGCCCTGGCTGTCGCTGGTGCTATATGGCCTCCCCATGGTAGCTCTCTACTATACCGCCGGAACAGGATAGGCGCCTTCAGAATATCCACTATCACTCTGAACTGTCTCAGTACTCTGTCTGGTTGATGAGACTCTACTATGCGCGGTAGAGTACCAATAATAAAACACCAGCTCAGAAAATACCCCTCATGTCCCCTCATATCCGTCCATCCCCTGAACTGATGCGCCCTATACAACCGCCACTCTATGTCCCTCGGCTGAAGATCATCAAATGCTCTCCTCCACCCCTCCATCTCTCCCTGCCTCTCATAGCGGAAAACCCACCCTCTCTCCTCCCCATACTCCCAAGCCACGGGCTCACGATCATCCACTGTCCCCCTCCTCACCACTATCAGCCTCGTCACGGCAATATGCTCCCACGCCCAAATCTACAGTAGCGTCACATGTGTCACGCTCGCTACCCCCCGGTAGCAGATCCCGTGCATATCTCTGTACAGCTAAGCCAATACACATGAACCCCACAAAAACGACCCTCCTCGCCACTTGACAATATGTCGAATCACCTCCATATAGCGTAAGTTACATAAACGTCTGCTCCGATCTGGCAACAGTATCCCACTAATCAACCCACATAAGAATAATGGTAAAGCTGGCACTCCCACTAACAAGCACCCGTCCAAATCCAATTGCTCCTTCACCAGGGGCAGCGTCACATGACCAAACAACACTCTCAAGGTCTCTTGTAGCTCCGCCCCTGTGGACACCACCTCACTCACTAACCGGCCAGCAATCGGTAGCCTCAAGATGCACCACACATCCTCCAACGTCACGGTCACCTCTCCTGTAGGGAAATGAAACGTGGATATCTCTGAGCTCCATCTCTCTATCAGCACTGTCAGCATCGTCGAATGTGCTCTGACCACTGGAAACTGAACACAGTGACCTAAACCTGCGTGATCCAACACCGCCTGATCCTCCCCGTTCATCGCTGCTATCGTCGCCGCCATCACCTTTGACCGTCGCTCATGCACTCGTATCCTCTCAAAACTCTGCATACACAAACACTTTATAATTATTCCATTTTCTCATATTCGTCCTTTCTCTTACTTCTTACGTTTTCTGCTTTCTTTTCCCTTTCGCCCCCTACCAAAAGGCTCTGCCCCCAATTGGATGGCCACAGCAGGTGGGCGGCCCTTGGTGAGGGCGCCGGTAGGCGGTAGCCATGCAGTGGGACCCATACGGGCGAGCGGCACCGCCAGAGTGGTAGGGGCACCCAGCCCGTAATTAAGGGGCACGCCGGTAGAGGTGGCTCCGTAGCCAGTACGTGGCGGCGGCAGCCCGGTTAGGCGGTAGCGACAACTCTTCGGTTTTTCGCTAAGTTTGAACATTTTTTTTCTAGTCAGGCCATTTTTTTAATTTTTCCTGCTCAAAGAAACCCACATTTTCAATTTTTTAATTTTTACGTAAAAATTGCGTAAATTAAATATGTGGGTTTTTGTTGCCACTCACCTGCTGCCCGCCCGCGCCCTCGTTGTATAATGCACGCACCTCGTCTGCCCGGTGCACGATCGCGGTGTCATTGTCTGTCGGCATTGTTTCTCCTCGTCCGCTTTCACTCCTCTACTCTCCTCCTCTCAACTGCTACAGTGCAAATGACTAAGGTAATTTTTAAAATTACCTTTTTAATCCCTTCCTTCAAACATGTATTTTTTACCTTTTATTTAACCTTTTATTCCTCCAACTAATCCCTAAACTTCCCAAGGCTGCCATTTGCAAACCGTGCGTCGGATCACCTCCGTTCAAAAACCAAAATTGCTTAGTTTTTCGAGCTCTATCCAATGGTGTCCTTCTTTTCTTCCTATCGAGACGTCGCCCGGGGCCCCCTTTTTTCTCCCCCGACCGCCCTCTCGAGGGGGCATACCCTCTTACCATTCCTCCATTCCTTCAGCCTGGTCATTGGGGCATCATTAACCTTTTCCATGCTAGGGGCATCACCAGCTGTCACTTCCTCCCTCATTTGCGTTTTATTTTTCTTCGAAACACTGTTATCCTAACAATATTTCGAAGAGGGGCAAAATGTAGACACCTAAATTTAATCACTCCCATATGATTAAATTTACTCCCTTTTCGTCTATCATATTAAATATTAATTTACTAAATTAATATTACACCTTTTATCTCATATCGGTAAAGTATTTAATTTAATAATTAATACTTTATCTTTCACATTCTTCCTCTCTAAATTAAATAAATACACTAATTTATTTAATTTAGTCATTTTTCCCCTTTTGATTTTAAATCAATTTAAAATTCATCTTCTCTCTCCTTGTCACATCCTCCATAATTTTTCCCTAATCTGAATTAATTTAATTAATTCATGATTATGATGTGCATCCTCTTAATTAAAGATTAATGTCACATCCTCCTACATTTGCCACTTGCCTCTAATCTTCCATTAATTAGCCTAATCCAATATTTGCACAACCTTAACCAAGGTCATTAGCTAGATTTAGCACCACTTTTTAGCCAACCTTTGCATTTACCTTCTTTTGGCATTGACCCCCTTTCCCATGTGAATTTTTAATTCACATTTATTTGTCCTAGCTTCCCCTCCTTTATATGTGAATTTTTAATTCACATTCCATCCTTCCAAGACTTCTAGAACCTTGGACTTGTCACAATTTCCACATGTGACCAAGTCCCACCTTTTTGGAGCCCACCTTTTATCCTCTAGATCATCCTATGAATATGAATTTTTAATTCACATTTATATCCCCAACCACCTTTCCTTTTCCCATGTAGATTTTTGAGGAATTCCAAAATTCCTCAAATGTCCCTTTCACTCCCACTTGGGGACAAGGAATCCTTTTTGAGGAAATCTTCTCACTCCCCAAGGGGCTTGTCCTTCCTCCACCTCATGTACCTTTTGACACCTCACTTACATCTCATATCACTTTGTCCACTTACTCTTTCACATGTCAAGATGTGAGGGCTTGTGAGTTCTCAAACCCACCATAGCCCTTCATCTTGACCTTGTTGGATGAATCTCAACCGTTGAATTCTCTAGAGAATTCAAATTCTTCTATAAATACCCCCTCCTCAAGGGCATTTTCAACACTTAGCCATTTGATAACTACATGCTGTCAATTTGCATTCTCACTCATTTTACTAGCATCTAGCCATTCATTCTAATCATTTTGCACATTCAATCTTGCATTTAGTCACTCAAGAAACCATCTAAGGAGCACATAAAATCATCCCAAGCAAGGTCCAATCAAGGAGTCGTCAACAGCAAGGAAGGTGAAATCATTTGTATCTTGTTTTATCTATTTTCCTTCTTGTTTTATCACTCTTTTGGGCTAATCTTGAAGTGTCCTTAGTCTTTTATCACTTGTGTTTTAAAGTTATTTTGCACATTAGAGAGGGTAAAATATTAAGGTACAATGTATATAAATCATCTTCTGTAGTATAATACATTTTTTTCTCTTTTGCATGGCTCAATGGTAGGCTTGTCAAATATTTTCTTGTTAAGATTTGGTTTTTTGTAGCTATCTCTATCCCTATCTCCACCTCTCTCCTTATCACTCCCTCTTTCTATTTCTCTTTACTTCTCTCTCCTCTCTCTATTTCTCTCCCCCATCTCCCTCCCTCTCTATCTATTTGTAAATATATATCCCTCTATATATCTCTCTCTCACTCATTTACACACACTCCCTCTTTCTTCTTCCCTACCTCTATGTCTATCTCTTTATATTTTCACCTATCTATACCTCTCTAGTACTTATCTCTATCACTGTCTTTCTCTCACTCTTACCCTCTCATCTCTATCTCCATATCTCTCCCCCCCCCCTCTCTATCTATACCTCATTACATGTACCTCTATCTCTCTCTTTCCTTCACTCCTCTCTCTCTTTCTACCTATATCTCTCTACATCTATTTCTCTATCTCTATCCCTATCCCTATACCTATATATCCTTTCCCTCTCTCCCCCTTCTTCTTTCTCTATCTTATTTACTCCATCTCTCCCTCCATCTCTTCTATTGTATATATTTATCTTTATTTCTCATTCGATCTCCCTCTCACTCATCTCTCTATCTCTTTCTATCTATATTTTTCTCTACATATATCTCCCTATCTATCTATCTCCCTATCTCTTTATCTTTTTTCCTATCCCTCTCTGTCTCTTTATATCACCCTCTATTTATATTTGTCCCTCTCCCCCCGTTCTTCTCTCTCCCTCTCTACATATATCTCCCTCTTCCCCATCTTCTCTCTCCCTCCTCTACCTATCTATCTCCCTTTCTCTCCATCCCTCTGTCTATCTCTCCCCATCTCTCCCTCTCTTGCTCCCTCCCTATTCCTCTATCTATCTTTATATCTCAACCTCTCTCCCTTTATCTTCCCATATATCTCTATATATATGTCTTTCTCTTCTCATTTATCTCTCTCTCTCCCCCCTATTTGTATCTCCCTCTCCCTCTCTATTTGTATTTCTCTACTTCTCTCTATTTTTCTCTCTTTATCTCTCTCCCTCTCCCCCTCTCTATATCTCCTTATATCTCTATCTTTATATCACTCTATCTCACCATATATCTCTCTCTATATCTCCTCTTCCTCCTTATCTCTTTATCTTTTCCTCTCTATCTATCACTCTCTATCTCTCCCCCTCTATCTCCCTATCTCTCTCTATCTTTATTTCTCCCTCTTCGTTACTTGGTTGTTTCTTGTCCATAAAGAGGTGAATAATTTGGCTATTCAATTATGGTGCAAGATTTTATGGAATTAAATTAGCAAGTTATGTTACTAGAAGCTAATCTATCTGTTATCCTATTTTGCACCATTGTATTAAAATTTAACAAGGAAATTTTGAGGATCTTTTTATAACCTATTCAAAAGAAGAGAGAAAAAGGAAACCATTCAAGAGGATATTGACCAAATTAACTCCCTCTTCAATCATTGATAGATTGACACCTTTGTCTTTTGGTAAACATAACTTTATTTTCTTATGCTTCTCCTTATTCTAGTAACCATAATGATACTACTAACATCAAACATGATAAAACCCTTGATCAAAATATTTGAGCACCAAATGATACACCTATTATAAGTGTGAAGATAAAGAATACCCTTATTTCCAAATAAAAATAAACTCCACATCTTCATCTTTAGAAACATCTCTTAATATTTTCCACAATACTATATGTGCATTACATCTTACTATCCTCTTGCATTATTATCTTGTATAAAGTGTATACCAAAAAATAACGAAGGAAGCTCACTATTGAATGTTTTTAAAATTCTTACTGATCGTCAAAAGTGATGACTTGTGTTCCTCAAAAAATCTACACAAACCACTTAAGTAGGGATGGCGTGCTTCTAATGAAATCCACACAAACAACTCACGTTGTCTGGCCTAAGTAATGTAGGAGGCCGCTCTTCTTTTCTTTCATAACTCATGCCTAAAATGTCACGCAGTCACTCATGGACGTAGAAAAAGCCCTCATTCGCTTGCCCCGGGAGGTAGTGGAGGATCGTAATCAATGCATTAAGTGTGTTATAGATCCTTCGCCCATTTAGCAAGAATCATGCCTTTGCTCACGTGCTAGAGAATGTCATTTTTTGTGTGGCATACGGTTATGGTAGTCAAGTTTGGCACATTAATCTCTTCTCAAAAACATTCTTCGCAACACCACACTCTTCGCAGACTTCACCACGTAGGTACAAGGTTTCTAACCTGGGAAATGATGGTGGCAAAATGCAGATCTTTCACATCAAAACATCGCACTGAAAATGACGGTGCTATTTCGTGATCAACATAGAACCAAACCATATATCTATTTTTGCCAATAGGAATATATCCCTAACGCTTTCCATTAGATAACTTGAACACATTGAAGTGGGATGGCTATGCTAATACATCAAAGCCAACATTTTTATAGGCAATAATTTAGATTCTCTTTTTAGAGTATGCTTTTGTTGTCCTAACCTCTAAAGCATGTTCTATTTTCTCATTAATTCTTCCCTTCAAGCAGAAAGACAATTTGAATTTGCTTGCTCCAGAAAAAATTTTCTTTTTGAAAATGAGTTTGAGAATGTTATTTTAAACTGCTGTCTTTATAAGAATGCACTCTATGTGAAGAATGATTACATTAGTACAAGATCTAATAATGTTAAGTAAATGTTTGAAAATATCTAGCAAGTGATGATTACCTCGAACTATATTTCCCATTCCCTAAATTCTCCCAAGATTCCTAGAGCAATGGGATATTTCATGCAGATTCAAAAAGTACCACTCATTGCTAAAGGCACTTGTCCCGCTTCTAATGTTATAATGTAAATTTTGAGAAATTTTGCTCAGAATTTGTAAGTGTTCATCTTCTATTAGTAATTTAGATAACCGTGACGATTATCCTAAAGAGTCTATTTTAAGGCCTTTGTTCAACAATAATATTAAGCCACAATTTGCTTGAGAACCTAACATAAGAAAGAAAGAAATTACGCCTACACAAGCATAAAAAGTTTGTTAGATGAGGAAAAGAAACAAAATAGAAAGGTATAAGAAAGCATAAGTACCATCTCCAACATTTTTCTTTCTTCTCTCTCCATTTTGATCGCTAATGTCGTAATCTTACACCTCGTGAGGAGCTCCTGCGTGTCATATCTATTGCCTAATGTTGCTGCCACTCTAAGCAAATTCTTCGACCCTCGTGATTTCTCAAGATTTTACTTTTTTCATTGCAAAATATTCCTCAAGCAAAGAATTGAAGCTTGAACTTTGCTCTATAGAACCAATTCCAATTGCAAAAACAAACAAAAGTAAGATTTTATGTTTCTTGGATTCACATTTGTTCAAAAGCAATTTAAATACTGCCATAGCATCTTCACCATTTTTTGCTTGAGAGGAAAAATGCAGAGTTGTTTTTTCGTCATAGTCATGTTCTTCTGATGGATTGTCCAAAATATTCTTAACAATTTTTTTATGGGCTCCACTTGTTACTTTATGGAGTGTTGTTTGACCTAGCATGTCTGGTGCCCTAACATATTCACTTCCATGATATCAAACATGCTCAACACCACCACCATAACCGCACTAATGAAATCCATGCTTAACATTTTGAAACAGTTACACAAGAAGTTACGCAAAAAATAGTTAGTCAAGAAACAGTTACACAAGAAAGGGTTTCTCATTTCTAAAAACATTGTTGCTAAAGCATATTATTCAGGAGAAGATTTAACCAAATTCTTTTATTTTCATTCATTGTGTATTATCAAATATTTTTAAATAAAAAATGAAGGGTGAATGATTTCAAGAACTCTCCTTGATTTAAGGTGGAGTTTTTTCTGAACATAGAAAATGGCATTGTAAGATGTCTCTCAACATAATAAAGTTTTTATTGTATTTTTATAATTTTTTAATAAGTTGTAGAATATAATAGTGAGAAAAATATAATTTTATTTTGTAAATAGAAATTATTAAGACTAATACAGGTAATATTTCTTTTAAATATTTTTCATTTATTTTTTGGTTGTGAATAATTATAAATTAGATATATAGAATGTTATAGCCACTTGAGTTGATTTTTTCTCTTTATTGATATATAGATATAAGAGTGTAAGGTTGGTTTTTAGTAATTTTTCATATAATTTAGTACTTTTATTGTGTATGAATGCATGTGACTATTTATATAACAAACCTATGTTTATTAGAAAAAAAAAAGTCAAATATATCAATAAAAAATAATAATTAAAACTAGGTTATTCACAATCAATATTTTGTATAGTTTTATAATATTATTTGATCTAGAAATGTGAGTCAAAAGTGGAAAATTTTAGCTAATAAAATGGATATATGTAACTTGGACGGAAAATAGCAACAAATAAGATATTTAGGAGACATGCATATACAAGTTGAAAATGTCATCTAAAATGAACTTAGTGTATTTTTTCGTTTGACCCAAGAATAGGATGCACTGTTATGTTTGTGGTTTGTGTTTTTCTATCCATTACTCCAAAAAGATAACAAGTGTCTTAAAGCAATGCAATTTCATGACGCTTGCCTATATATTAATGATATCAAGAAGTTTGATCCTACCATATTGTTGGGTGAAAATTATGTAATCCCTTTTAATAGATTACAAAACCTTGATTTCAATCATAGTTGTGCGAGATACAATCTCTCCTCTTAGAAAGGGGAGGTGCCCTTCTTACTACTTATTGAAACTAAGTAAATCTAATTAAGTATTCACAATAATGTACACTACAATTAAGATATGGGGGTGTGTCACATTCATGATTCTCTCTTTTTCTAGAGAATATGTTTTACAATTCTTCACAATTTTAAGTTCTGGATTCTATACAACTTCAAACTAAAAACAAAAGCAATAGTAATTCCAATATTCCTATCTTGTCAAAACAAAGCCTAAGATTACCAACATAATAACGATAAATGATAAAACAAGAAAAGCTCACGAAGGCACAAAGTCGTTCCGTAGCTTTCACCAATGAATCCTGTAAGATATGTAACCAATGTGTATTAGAGGCACAAATTCTTCTAGATACTTCACAACAATTCCACGAACAACATGAATAAATACAAGCATAAAGTCTTGTAGAGAATTAACCAATAGTATTCAACAATGTCACAAGTTCAAGTAATAAGTGTAACTCAAAGTTTACACAAATTCACTCAAAGCCCTTGAGATCTCAATCACTAATCACTTCCAATTCAATCAAATCAACAAAATAATTGATTCCAACACAAAGTCTGGTATGCAACTTCACTTCTTTATTGATAAAAAATAGATCCACAAAAATGAGCTCAAAGTTTCAATGTTTGCTTCTCAAATGGGCAACACTTTGTTGCAAAAGATAAAAGGTCCCAATTACAATAAAATCCTCTCTTATTTATAGATGGGAGAGGAGATCTAATCTAGGAAAATCCTCACTAACTAGTTGACTTATTCAAAAATGTTGTCCATAATTGTATGAGAACATATTTTTTTACATGTAATTACATTTTGCAAAATGACATGTAAAATGTCCAAACTTATTTACATAAAGCATGAAAAAAGCTAAAATTAGGAAATCTAATCTAAGGAAAAATTTGGCCTTCTTCAACATCTTTCTCCATGAAAACTTCATGATGACGTGCACTTCATCACTGTTCATCATTGGAGTGTACTTTGGAGATGACGAGGATTCTTGAGATTGACTCCTCTGATGAGATTGAACACTTTTTGATGCCTTTCAAATCTAAAATAAGCTAGAAATCCATCATTTTGTTCATTGAAGCTACTGAGAAAGCTTCAGCTTCAAATTCATCTTGGTGCTAAAAATAAATGTCTCAACATATTAAAGGACTTGGGTAGTTTCATGTAAGAGCAATAAAAAATAGAGCTTCTACATGAAATATGTAAGAGTGGTGAAAAACAAAGCTTCTGCATGTGACATATGTAAGAGCGGTGAGAAATAGAGCTTCTGCATGAAATATGTACAAGTGGTGAAAAATAGAGCTTCTGCATGTAATATGTAAGAGTGGTGAAAATCAATGCTTCTGCATGTGGGAAGGACACTTGAGTGTAAGAGTAATGAAAAATTGAGCTTCTACATGAAATATGTAAGAGTGGTGAAAAACAAAGCTTTTACATGTGATTTGAGATTTGAAATGTAGAAGTGCAAAAAAACCCTGCTCCTACATGTGCCAAAAAATGAATAAGGCATGAAATATGTAAGAGCAGTGAAAATCAAAGCTTTTACATGTGACTTGAGATTTGAGATGTAGAAGCGCTAAAAAACCCCACTCCTACATGTGCCAGAAAATGACTAAGGCATGAAATATGTAAGAGCGGTGAAAAACAAAGCTTTTACATGTGACTTGAGATTTGAGATGTAGAAGCGCTAAAAAACCCCACTCCTACATGTTCTAGAAAATGACTAGAAGGCATGAAATATGTAAGAGCAGTGAAAAACAAAGCTTTTACATGTGACTTGAGATTTGAGATGTAGAAGCACTAAAAGACCCGGCTCCTACATGTGCTAGAAAATGACTAAGGCATGAAATATGTAAGAGTGCTAAAAATCAGCGCTCCTACGTGTAATATGTAAAAGTGCTAAAAAATAGCGCTCCTACATGTGCAAATTTTTTTCTAACTCCCAAAATTGAATTTTCACAACTTGGTTTAAAATGCGAATTTCGACGAACTAACAAATGTTAATGCTCAAAATGAATTTTTGAGGATGGGGGACCACACACAAGGACCAATACAATTTTCCTCGTTTTACGTGCTTAGAGTACATGGGCTACAAAACAAACAAGTTTTGTAGGGGTTATCCCTCAAATTGAGCGCATTGAATTTGAGGATAACACATATGTAGGTGGACCAATAGACATATGGCATTTATTGTTCTTGAAAATTCACTCTTAGAAATTAAATTTTAAATGTATTTAACTTGGTGTGTGAGGAAAGAATAGGCTCAAGAAATCAATGATCAGAGTATATTCTAAAACTTGACATGGATAAGAATACTATTCCTTAACACAATAGTGTCTTTAAAAGTTGAAAAATAATCACCCTTCTTTGTAAACTAAATGTGTCTAAAAAATAATGCTTACAACTTTAATGCATTTACAAAGTACTATGTACTTATAAAGTTAGAGAGAATTTATGCTACAAAATATTTTGATAAAATTGTCAACCAATTGCATTATAGCGATTTCTAACAAAGAGTTTACAACATGGAATCCATGGTCAAGAGGAAGAATGGTCAAATAATTTGAAATACATAAAAGAATGGTCATTACATAGTAATATTTTTTAGTTGATTAGTATTATTTAAGTGTGTTATTGCTATTAATTTTTTTCATATAAAGTTTTCATAGGATAAGCATTGTATTGTATGCTATTATGTTGATGAAATCTATCTAGATTTGTAACCTACATGGCTTCTCTCATAAGATTATAGTAGTTTCCTTTCATGTTAAGAATATGGATGATTTCATGCTTTTGAGGAGGTTGGTCCCAAGCTAAATCTAAAAAGTGTCAAATTAAGCTAATTTGGTAGAAATATCGATAACCATTTGCATGAGCGTGTTAAAATGAATATCTATAAAAAAAAAAATCCCTCAACTTATATATTACAATTATAACATTTGGGCAAATTCTTAATATAAATTAGTAATTTATAGAGAAAATGGAGTAAATGTAGTTGTTTCCAATTTGAAATATGATAACCTATGAAAGTGGTCTTAAGTTTTTTAGTAATAGCAACCCCCCATTAGTTTTAATAGACATTCAATGGGTATTTATTATTGTGTCAGTTTTTATTTATAAACTAGTCATATGATTTTTAAGTATTCCAATAATTAAAAAATATGTAAATTTTACAAATTAATAGTATAATGTTTTGTACCAATATAAAAAACAAGTAGAGGAAATTAGATTCAATTGTCAATAACAAGTCAAAATAGAAGGTTATTCAATCAAAATGAAGGAATGAGTTAATATATTATATTTTAATAATAATTGTAACAACAAAATTAATAAGCTTTCCAATAATAGATTGCATATCAATATTTGAATATGTATATGAGTCGTTATGTTTTATCAAGATTTAACTATGTAATATTTTGAGTCAATCTTATTGACCCATATTTCATGAGTAGTGGTTCACATGAATCCCTATTTCATTCGCATAAATGGTGAACACTTAGCACTCAGTACATCTAAGTATTGTTCACAAGAGTGAAATATTGAGACTTCTTGAGAGGTCGCCCATCCTAGTACTATTATGGCTTAAGTGTACTTAACCATGGAGCTTTTCACAAGTTCAAGCCCACTTAGATTACTAACCCATTAACAAAACCTTCAACAAGTGTTGTGTCTTGTGAATTATTCATTATAAATCTTTATCTCATTCATTATAAAGTAGGTGATTTTAGTATTGTGTCAAATCATGTTATATTTTATCAATTTAACTACATAGTTCTTTTATTCTATCTCATTGACATATCTTATCAATAGTGGTTCATAAGAACCCATCTCTATTTAACATGAGTGTTCCACTCAACACTCATTACATCTAGTGTGATGAGCATAAGGGTGAAGCATTAGGACTTCCTAGGAGGTCACCCATACCAATACTGCACTAACTCAAGCAAGCTTAACCTTGGATTTTCCCCCAAGATCAAGTCTACTTAACTTGATACCCCATTTATAAAATATTTAGCAAGTGTTCGTCCTTATGAACCATTTATTATAGAGTTCCTTGGCTCATTCATTATCAAGTAGGTATTTTTTATAATATATATCAAATTATATATATTTAATCAAGATTTAATTATGTATCCTTTTTAGTCAATCTCATTAACTCATATTTCATGAGTAGTTTTTCATAAGAACTTGTCTCTCATGAGCATGAATAGTACACTTAAAACTCATTACATCTAGGTGATGTTCATAGGGTGAAGTATTGATACTTCCCAAGGGGTCACCCATCCTAGTACATATCTAACTCAAGCATCATTAACCATATAATTTTATCTTAGACCAATCCCACTTAGCTTACAACCCTTTTCTAAAACCATCAAGTGATGTGCCTTATAGTCATTCATTATATAGCTCCTTAGCACATTCATTATCAAGTAGGTAATTTTTATAGTGTTTCAAATTATGTTATATTTTATCAAAATTTAACTATATACATTTTTAGCCAAACTCATTGACCCATGTTTCATGATTAATGTTTTACAAGAATCCATATCTTATAAGCATGAATTGTCTATAATTTATTTCTCATTAAATCTAGGTGATGATCATAGCACGGTGAAACATTAGGGCTTCCTAAGACATCACCCATCCTAATACTCTAGATCAAGTGCTCTTAACTAAGGAGTTATTGGAAGTATTATTGGCATTGATGTCAAAGGAGCATAATCACCGTCAAAGAAGGAAATCAAGAAGGTGGGCCAACCCATGAGTTATTTTGCTTGAATTATAACTTATTACAAATGTTGGCCAACTCAATTTATCTCATATTATCACCTAAATTATGGTGCCCATATTTTTGTAAAATCATCTCTTTGAAATGGGTTGACCCCTCTTGGGGGAATTAAAAATAAATTTAAATTATTATTATTTGTATGTGGTTGACCTCCCTTGAGAAGGCCAACCCTATTTGGTGAAAAAGCATGATTGGGGTATAAATAGAAGTTGAAGTGGAAGTTAGAAAGAAAAGAATAAATGCAATTGTGGATGTAAAAATGTGGGTCACAAATTTCAACAATGTAAAATTCACACTCTCACAATCACACAATGAATTTCAAGATCTTGCCTCAAAATATAGAATTTAGATAATGATCAAATTCATCATAGCTAAGATCTTGATTTGCTCCATTGTTGGTTTCTCTTTAGAGTAACAAACTATGAAATAACAATAATGATATGATGCAATGATAATGATAAATGCTTAAAGATAAACGATACCTATGCTTGACAATGATACTAATAAATAATTGATAATGCTTAATTTTTTTTGAATGCTTCATAGGTTTTTTATAACAAGAGTGCTAGAGAGATTTTTTATAATAAAAATGCTAGGGGTTTTGAATGAAATGAAATCTTATTTCTATGATTTACTTAACATTTGATCAATGGTTGAGATTGATTTGCAAGATCAATGGAGAGAAAAATTCAAGATAGGGTAAGACCCAAATTTGAATTTGATGGAGGGAAAGATTAGAAGAATTAAATAAATAATTTATTTAATTCAAAATGATTGTTGGAGAAATAAATAAATATTAATTTATTTATTTTAAAAGAAAATATTTTAATTTGTTTAAAAGATGTGTTAGCTAATTAAATCATTTTTGAAAATTATTTAATTATAGAGAAAAATATTTAAATTAAATAAATTATTTTTAATTTATTTAAAAGAGGAGTGTTCGCTAATTAAATAATTTTTGAAAATTATTTAATTATAGAGGAAAATATTTAATTTGAATTAATGTTGGAGACACAATGGTAAGTGATGAATTAATTAGATAAATACAAATTATTTAATTATTATAGATGAAAAGAGGAAAATGTTAGCTTAATTAAATAATTAAAAATTATTTAATAGATTATATAGATAAAAGAAATGAGGATAATGATGAAATGATAAAATGAAAATGCATAAGTCATTTTTAGGTGTCTACAATTTTCCCCTATTTTAGATTGTGTGTTTTAAAGTGTTGTTTCAAAGAAAATATTGAGGATATGCTCCAATGAAGCACTAGTGGACAATGGGATGGAGGATATGATGGCCCCATGAGAGATTGACCAGAAAAAAATATTGTAAATAAACTCGTGATCGGATGGACAAAAGACTACAAAAATGACATTGAGCTAGGAAAAGTCGAAGTTGAAAGGGATCAAGGATGAAAGCCTAGGGCTAGAAGGGCTATATATAGGGTTGGGAAGGTCAAAAGGAGGTTATTTTCACTCTCACAAAACAATAGGTGAGATGGAATTTTGAGGGCTACACACTGAGTAGAAAGGATTCAAGCATTTAGACAACTAGCCAACACAAGACCACCGGTGAGTACCTAACCTTGGGAATTTTTTGGGTAGACTTAGGGTCATTAATGTGGGGTAGAACTAGGAAAAACCAAAATCAGCCATTTGGGCCAATGTCATGCATATGTCATGTGATGTGATGCAATTAGCCAAAAATGTTGCATAAATGGCATTGATGTAGTGCATTTAGCAGGAAATGTTGCACTATTGACTTGCAACACATATGTTCAAAACCATAACATAATTGGGTGATGAATTTGTGCATCTAATAACAAAGTGCAAATAGCTAGAAACATGATGCATCTAGTTAGAAATGTGGCGCATCTAGCAAAGTTGCACAAATAAGACACAAAGCTATACAATTGATAAAATTGTGGAATTGGCTAGAAATGTAGTACAAATGGAGAGAAATACAATCCAATTGGTGGGAATTGTGCAAATGGGTGAAAATATATTGTAATTGGAAAAAAGTTGCACAATTGGATAGGGTTAGGCTAGGTAGTTAAAATAAATGTAAAATTCCAAAATTTTAAATTTTTTTATACAAATTTAATGATGTGTGACTAATGGATGCAAAATGAGGGTGACTGACTTCAATCCTAGGAACAAAATCCTATGACCATGCAGATAGTACCCCAACTAATGAAGATGTATGAGGCATTTTTAGGAGCAGTAGTTTCTGACATGTTTCCCACATGCCAGAGATCAAAGCCCATCGAGCTATGATGACAATGCTAGTCGAGAGATGGCATAGTGATCATAGTGCCTTCATGCTTCCTACAAGGGAGGCTACGATTACCTTAGAAGATGGTTGTCCATGATCCTTCAGATTTTGATTCGAGGGGAGGGAGTCATCTATGACATAAATCACAATGAGAGCGTACTCAATCAGGTGTTTCTTATAGATGACCTAAGCATCAAGGATAGTGAGATGGACCTACAATGGGCCATGGGTTGTTTTGACCCACTTCCCTTGGTGGCGGTGAGGATCATCAGTGGGGTCTTGGTACCCAAGGTCTTCCACTAGCTAGGGGAGAGTCACAGATGATGGATGGAAAATTTTATGCATAGGTACCATGTTTCCTAGCCCACCTCTACCATGACATGCATTAGGTAGTATACAAATATGGAGCTAGCCTAGCATGTGACATAAAATTATTGCATATATGGGGATGGGAGAACATTGTAGTGACAAGTCTAGTGACTTGGAGGGTGTGCGATGTAGGATTACCATATATGTACATGTATTTAGGCATGGAAACATACAAATGGTTGGGCGACATGTGGTATTGGCATTGTGAGATCAATGATTTGGATGCATTTATATGGAGGCCATGGAGGGACTGGAAGGCTTGGGAGGAGGATGCATATCAGTTGGTGTACTACAAGTAGCCAAGATACTTGACTGGATGGGCAATCCACATCATTGAGACATATATGCCAAAGCAAGTCAAGTGATAGTTTGGACAACAACAGGGAGTCCCAATAGGTGAGGCAATATTCACCAAGACTTAGAGAGAGGTGGCTAACTAAGGGTCAATGATCATGGTGGATACAACTATTGTAGAGCTAGAGGAAGTTGTCTCGATGTCATGGGATATCAAAGTAGATATTATAAATGTAGGGACCACCATGGAGTATGAGACATGGTGGGCACAACATGGACTTATGAGACTAACAAGACCAAGACAAAGGGTGGGATAGCCACTCATGGAAGGAGATGGTGGGAGGAGGGTGAGGTAGTAGTGAGATCCACCTATAGGAGTCATCGTACATCAGCCTCAGGATGCATAGCATAGCCAGGGAAAGGGAGAGCAACTAGTGGGGGATTAAGGACCACCACAAGTATGGGCAAAGGCATAGGCTCGAAGGGGGGTGGAGTAGGATTCCTACCTGTGTAAGTGACCACTACATAATCTAAGCATTACGAGGATAGGAGGAAACTATAGAGGGCTAGGGGCAATAGAGATCAAGTCAAGGTTGAGAAGGATAGCATGTAGACACATGCTACACAAGTGATCTCAAAGAGAGATGGGCTATGGGCCCATCTAGTTCAAGCATAGGGACAACTGGCTCAAGTCATAACAAAGTAGGACACTAAATGAGCTAGGGGCAGCAAGTGGAGGTCTAGCTAGCTTAGGTGATGACCAAGAGAGATGTTGAGAGAGAATGATAGGTACAAGTTGAGGTGAGCATGGGTATCCCAACTCATTAGGTATGAAAGAATCTTGAAGGGCCTTTTTTAGGATTTCCTTCTGTGCGAGGGATATTTTTAAAAGCTCTAAAATGGATATTTGTGATGTAATTCTCTTTAGATGATCTAGGAGGTTATAATAATATTTGGAAGATGATGCATATTGATCCCCTTGAAGGGTTGGTTTATACCTACATGTAGTTACTAGACATTGGGGATTTTTGTTTTAAGGAGTTAAGGTAGATATGCAAGGAAAGGACTCCCCTAGATGAGCTGTGGGTGTAAGATCATAAAGGACAACAACATAATTAGCTCCTTTAGGAATGCTATTTTTATTTGACGGTTCCCCTTTTCCATAATCAGGGATAGGATTCTTGAATATCTTGATATCATCATTAGTTCAAGGTTGATTGTCTACACCAACATCACCTTGATCTATAAGATCTTGGATAATATTTTTCAATCTAAAGAAATCAAAATTTTTATGTCCTTTAATCTAATGGTACTCGCAATAGTCATTTAATTTATACCACGGAGGTTTGATAGATGGTTCTTGATTTCTTACTTTTAGTAAGGTGATAAGATTAGCTTGGATCAATGTTTTCAATGTAGATTCAAGAGATTCCCCTAAAGGAGTGTATTTCATTTTAGGTGGATTATTTTTCCTAGGTGGTCCTCTACCACCTTGATTAATTTGAGTGTTGTTTGCTACCAATTGTAGGGTATGTTGAATATTTTTAATTATTTTTACATCCACCACACCATCATTGACAATGTTCTTGTTTTTGGTCCAATTCCTAGGATTATCTTTAGATGTTGAAGGGTTATCCTTATGATTTTTTTAAAAAATCATAAGACCCTTAGCAATGAGAGCCTTTTCAATTTTAATCCCCCTTTCAATGAAATTTCCAAATGTATCACCACCTTGAGTTTGGAGGTGAAAGGCCAATTCATGGTTTAGGTTCCGGGTAAATATGGAGATGAGTTGTTTTTTCAGGTATAGGATGAGGAAAATTTATCCATCTTTGTAAGAAGGAAATAAAAGGTTCTCCCTCATTTTTTTTTACACTATAAAGGTCACTCAAGGAAGTCTCACATTTCATGTTGTATGAAATATGCTCAATGAATTTATCTACCAATTCATGAAATGTCATGATCCCATGAGGTAAATGTGAAAGCCATTCAATAGCTTGGCCTCTTATGCTTCTAGAATAGAGGCACATTAGATATGTATCATTATAGGACACCTCAATACAAGCTATGAAAAATTCCCTTATGTGTTATCTTGGATCACCTTTTCCTTTTTATTTATCAAATCTAGGCATTTCAAAATTTTGAGGGAAGCTGATCATGATCAAAGACTAGTTAAAAGGATAAGGGCATACTTCTTCTAATGTATAACCTTTCTTAGTGCTTGTAGAGGAGGGGGACCGGCTACTTCGAGACTCCAAGTCATGGGAGAGTCCTTTAAGCAATAGGTTGCCCTGATCTACCTCAATTTTTCCAAGAGAACTAAGAAGGTTAAGGTATTAAGGCTAAAATGGGAGAGAAATCTAGGTGTTGTTGTCCTTCATCTATATTGAATGTTTCATGGGGTTGGGAGAGCTGATTTTGAGGGTTCAATCCATTGCCTAGGCAACTCACTGTCTAAGGATGACAGTGCAGACTATGAACTCTAGTGCAGTGCGCTAACATTTTAGATATGCGTTGGCATCCATATAGATAGAAGGTTTTAGGAATAGATTAAAACACTAGAAAATCAACTAGCTCCCTAATTGTTGAGGTTTTATACTATGACAAAATATTAAGAAAGTACATAAATCAAGTACAAAAAGAATAATACTACATCTAAGCTAAGATAAAATTGACATAGAGAAGGTGAGAAAAGCAAACCTTTCTACCTGAGAGTCAAATATTCAAAGATCTCCATGTGAAAATACTTACACACACAAGACCAAGAAAAATGTTGGGGTTGTTTTTAGAGGACTGCCTCAATTAGTCCCCCACTTTGGTGTTCCACCTCCATGAATAGCTAGATAGCAACAACATATGGGAAATGATGTAGAAATAGAAAGGAAATAGTACGAAGAGGAATCGCCAACAAGTATGCTACATAAATACACAAAGTGATGCAAATAGCAATGGTAATGAACAATATCACCTCCACACCCATGAGCACTCAAGGAAAGTAGTGGAAGGATAGAACTTGTAAGTCCTCCAACAACAACATTATCCCAACAAAGTGTAGGAGCCAAGAATCAGTAGCTTGTAGCCACCAAAAGAGAGATGTAGAAGCTTGAGACTATGAAAATGAAGCTAAGAGTATGTAGAGAATCAAGAAGTGTGAGAGAGAAGTGAAAGGATGAGAGATAGACCATTTGAACTTGCAAAAGAAGGAAAAAGACATGTTTCTTAGTGGTCAAGGGAGGTAGAAATATTATAGTTTGTTTCCAATGGAGAAATGTAACACCTCTGTGGATTCTAGAGATAGGAATCCTTTCAGGATGGTAGCACAACACACAGAAGTCCAACGACACATGCATGTCCATGACAAGGATTCCTCCATCAACACAAAAATGAACTTCCAAGTGGATGGAGAAAGGTGGCAGATGTGGAATTGCATCATTGGATTTTTATTTTCTAAGGTAGGGGTAACATAAATGGTTAATTTGCTTACGGGTGTAAATTTGCTGCATTACATTTTTCCCCACTTTAGTGAGCATGCATGTTGGTGAGAATGTAAGGTAAAGTAGAAAGAAGGTGAAGAGAATATATTTGAATCATAGAGGAAGAAGATCTTCTATCTAGTACACTTGGGCATGTAGGAGGTAGCTCTACAGGTGCTCGGTCATGCATGGCAACCTTGATGCGAAAGAGAGAGATGGCTCCATAGGCACTCGATCTTGCAAAAGGTGAATAAAGGCTATGTAGGTGCTCGGTCCTATAGAATTGGCTCCATGAGTGCTTGGTCCCATAGAAGATGAACAAAGGCTCTATAGCTGCTCGATCTTGTAGAGAGAAAGTGCTTTGTAGGTTCTCAGTCCTACAAAGGGGGGAACCACAGGTTCTCGGTCCTACAGGGCCTAATGTGAAAGGGCTCCCTAGATGCTCAATCCTATAGAGTTTGATGCAAAGGCCCTTATAGGTGCTCGGTCCTAGAACAATAGAAAATGGGGTTAGATGCTATTGTATGTCTTAGGAGATAGAGCACACCCACTTTCCAATTATTTCAATGAAGGATAACCCTAGAGATCTAAATGCAAAGGAGAAAGAGATCTTGCAATAGGGTTGTCCTAGGGGATGATTGTAAACTAATGAGGGGTTCACCACCAAGCTAGGGCTTGGAGAAATGTATGAAATGCAAGATCTAATGACAAAACCTAGTGATGCATGAAACTTGAATAAATGGACTATAAATGCAAATAAATCAGAACAAGAAATTGAAAAGTATAGAGGAGCACCTAGAAACTTGAGAGAGATTGAATGGAGGCCTGAAATGCTGAATAACCTAAAATTTTGACCTATTGGGACTCATACACCAATTTGGGCGAATCAGTCCCAAATCAAGGTTTCTACATAGGAATAGGTTTCTGGAAAAAGGGTATTTGAATCTAAAAAAATATTGAAAAACACTTGTAGTGTGACTCATTCGCCACTTCTGGTGAATCAATCCCATTTTGTTGCGAAGTTCCACAAGAGAAGAATCTTGAACTGAAACTTTGCAAGCTTCTAAATTGATCAAATAAGCACTTTTCCATTGATTTCGTGCAAATTGGATGGATATTTTGCGTTAGATCTGAGTTTCTATGAGTCTTGACAGCTTTTCATGACAACTTTGACGACATTTACAACTTTGTCATTTTGGTACTTTTGAAGGCTTCAAATCCACTTTTCTTCAATCTATAAACTTGCAATCACACATGTAAATAGGAGAAAAACTTGTTGATTGTTAGGGAATAAGGGTTTTCCTTGGTCAAACCCCTTTTAGGTAATTAAACCAAATGATGAAATAATGAAAGATGAACATGAAACATGCAACATAGGACATGAAACATGAGCAATGATACCTTGATTGTTGTCTTGTAATATAAATCAACAATCTAGCATGAAATGGCCATGAAGGATGTAGATCTAGATCTTGAGATAAGTGTAGAACAATGCTTAACCTTAGATTGTGAATGCAACATCACAACACTAGCTCAATAACATGCTTGATGCTTGATAATATTGACATGATAATGGATCTTGAATTGGTGCACCAAATGATAAAAAAATCTGCCCTTGAATGCTCTTGTAAACACTTTAAGGCACTCGTGAACTCAACTTTACTATAAGGATGCTCATTCAACTTGCAAGGTGTAAAATGAGTGAGAGAAACTTGTATTTTTACTTAATTATGTAAGAATTCCCAAAATTACAGCACTACAAGCTGACATCATATCTAGGAGGATAAAATCCCACCAAAAATTTGAATTAATTTTAATTTTGGGCCACAGAGGACTCATTCGTCCAAGGTGGCGAATGAGTCCCATTAGGCATAATTTATGGGACCATTTTAAAAAATGCTTAGAAAGGTGTGAAACCAGGTTCAGGACCCAAAAACCTAGGTGGGACTCATTCGCCCAAGGTGGAAAATGAGTCCCAAATCACTAAATTTGGGCCATACAACTTGAAAACACTTGAATTATGATTGGATGTTGATTTCTGTTGGGATTATCCTTGAAAATATGCATTAAATGAGGCTTGTGGATGAAAAATAAGGCCAATTAAAGCATAAAGAAGCCCAATTATTTATGAAAACCCTAGGAAAGTGTGGAAGTGTGTTACAAACACTTTACAACACTCTGAATAAGGCAAGATTAAGGTTGAAAAGAGATTTATTAGGTGTAGTTAATTAATCAAACCTCAGAAAAGTGTGAAAGTGTGTTAAAAAAATTCACAACACTTTAGCAAGGTAACATTTTAAGTTCATTAGTTCACAAGGGCCCAAGACCTCATGTGAATGTGTTAAACACATTACAACACTAAATCAAGGCACCATTAAGCTTAGTTAACAAGCAAGAAAAAGGGATAATTTTTCCATTGTCATAGGTCCTACAAGGAAATCTTGATGTGGTGCTCAGTGATGGGCAAGGTCGTTGATGTCACAACTTGCATCATTTAATTAATTCTTTTATCGAATCGTGTGTGTCTCATAGTAATATGCAATAAGGATAGTTGTCACGGATTCTTTGGGGGGTTTGCACTATAAACAACGACTTTGGGTATTGTTTTTCCTACTTCAGGAGCTTTTAGGAGCTCTTGGGAGCTCTTCAGGAGTTTTCAGGAGCTAAACTATAGCAACTAATTCCTAAGATTTAAATCTATTTTAGCTTCTAATTTAAAATCATGTTGACTTAATTTTGACTTTATTGACTTTGATTTAGACCAATTCATGGAGACAATTAATGATTACTTTAATTCCTAATCTAAAACACATAATTCAAATTAATTCTATTTTGCTTCAAAAGAAATCTATAACTTAATTGCTAGAAAGTAAATGCTAATTTAAGAGTAGGAATGAATTGCAAGAAAATGACGATTATTCTAAAAAGCATAAAGACTAATCTCTATGAACAGATTCTGAACAGATTTCAACTCCATCTTTCCATAAATTCCTAACATTGATTTAATGAAACTCAATAAACAAACATCAAGTTTAACTGATTCGAACAACATCTAAATCTAATTTATCTAAGAAACTTGTTAATGATTCTAATGGTTCAATTCAACATTTCTAATAAATAAATCTAACCATTCTAACAATTAGATCTTAACCATAATAAATTGAAACTTTGAAATGTAATTGTAAATAGAAGTAATTATCCGATTTTAACATTTACCAAGGTAGAAGATGATTTCAATGATTGAACAATTCAAAATTAGTTTCGACTACAGATTTAATATTAATGAATCCAAAAATAACAACACTTAACAAAAATACCATAAGATCGTTCCAAAGGTTGAGCAGCCTTGCCCTTCCTCAAGTAAGCTCCTTTAACATAGTGAATTGATTAACTTCTTGCTTCCCTTCTCATTGATCAAAAGTAGAATGTAGAACAAAGTATTGCTTGTGATTACATAAATTCTGATTGCCAATTATCTAAGTCCTAACTAAGATCAAAATATGGATATTTATAAAATATCCTTATTAGCTTCTAACATGGTGTTAACTGCCAAAACTTAAGGCAACCAACTATAGGTTACAAAATGAAACTAAAAATAGAACTGAAGAGGACTAAGGAGGACTATGCCAGAACTATGCTAGATTGGCGTTGGAAGTAAAAGTTCCTCAACCGACTATAAAGAAGTCAATTCAGACTTTGATTGACTCATCATCTAGTAGGGCCCATTTATGGCGTAGTCATTCCTCATGATTAAATAGAGAGTTTAACCGTCTCATCAACCTTTAAGATACCCTGTTAAAAACCCTTATGAAAAGGACAACAATCATGTAATAAAGATCAATGCAACATAATTATCTCATCCAAAGTCATTATAAAGAAATGCATTTAACATAAGCTATTACTTCCAAAATATTTGCTAATTTAGTTAAACATAAAGTAAAATAAGAAAATATGTTAATCTATTGTCTATCACTAGTCACGTCAATTAACAATAACAAGTCTTTTTAAACATAAAAAGCCTTAAATGAAACTATTTTATATCTCCCATCACTCAGTCCTCCAAGCTTGGTTGTGGGTGATCCCACAATACTGGTTTACAAATCCCTCATGAAGGAAAATTGCAAAAACGCTCCCAAACAAAAAAATTTAGGTTTTTAGGGGTTCGCTCAAAGAGGGGTGTTTGAGCGAACCCCTTTTTGAACCTAGGTTCGCTTGACCCTTTTTGGTGGGTTATTTCTTATGAAATCAAGGGAAAATGGAAAAAAAGGGGGTTCGCAAACCCTTTCTAGCAACCCCTTCGCCAAAGGGTGTAATGTCCCCCATGTGAACCCCAAAGGACAACAAACACAGCACACATTTTTTTTTTAAAGGGAAACATTGCATACGATGAATATGTACATACATTACATGAAAGCAATTATGCAATTACAAAGTTATTCACGTCCTCTGGGGTACACGGAACGGTCATTACGAATCATAAACTTTTATCAAACGAAAGTGAATAAACAACCAAGATTACACAATGATGACATACAACTATTAATGACCAAAAGAGTAGAAAACAATACATCATTTTATTGCAATTCAATTTACATTTCAATAGCACAATTGTGAAGCATATTTCCACATATACAACACATCATGGGCACAATAATACATTACATAATGCTTCCCTTATATCAACAGGAAGAGTACATCAAGTACAAGAATGATACATCAATGAAGAATAAGGTACAAAATGAGTAGCCTTCAACCAAGTAAAGCTATGGAACTCTGCATCTGTTCTGCATCACAAACACATCTTGGGAACCCAATGGGGTGCGTAGCACGTTCCACCCGACCATGTGGACTTGAAGGCCCACCCCCCGTGCTAGGAGTTGACAAGAAAGACCCACGACCAAAACAGACAAGCAGAACAATCACAAGACCAAACTACAAGTTCAACCAAAACACATCATACATCACTCTCAATGACCATTTTCAAGGTGACTGCTCCCAAAGGCATGCAAAGGAAAAGCAAGGGATTTTATGACACCAATATTCATTTACTCTCAACTAGAGGGTACGTAAATACTTGGGTTCCCAACCATCACAAAATATGACTACAAGAAAAGTCAATTGCAAAAAGTCTCCTCAATCAAAAATTAACACAAAGGAAGACTCACATCATGGAACCACAAAAAGACTATAAATTGACTAGTGAGGAGTGAAAGAGGCATTATCATAACGAGACCTTCAATTGAATCAAGATAGCATAAACGAGTTAATACAATATCAACTACACATACCAACAGTAAACTAGCCAACAGGGCACCCACGTGAGACCTCAATATTCTCTGCACATGATCCCCTAACAGGCTAATATTATGACTAATAAATATCTTAAACGAAATTGAATACACAACATGGTTTCAACAAAATCCTAACATATGGAAATATCCTCTCATAGAATAACTCAAGTGGGGAGCAAAATGATAAGGAACTTTAAAATCATCCGTTAATCCAACACAGATCTGATAAATCAAAGTCTCCACCAAAACCCAGCAGCTCAAAGGGCACTACAATGGAATGGAATCATAAAGGAAAATCAACCTTAATAATAAATCATTCAATACATGATTATAAACATATCCATCATAAACTCTATCTATATCGCCTATTTCCTTTATGGAGTAGATCACCATTGGAAGGGTAGAATATTTTGTTATCATTTTTTTAAAAAAATTTCTAACAATTCCACTAATTGATACAACTATTAGGTAGATTATAAAACACTAGATTTTCTTTTCTCTAGTACCTATACATATTAAGGCAAGCTAACTCACATACAAGTACAAATACATATGTAACAAATAATTATGTAATTGAGTGAGAGAATTCTATGACATATTTGATTAACTATTCCAAAACGTGAAATATGTAAATAGATTGATGCAACGAAGGTAAAAAAAAATTTACTCTCAATTTAATTCTTTGATTTCAAAACACATTTGAGTGACAAATCATATGAAGCATCAAAATAGTTAATTTACATTTTTTCTTTAAACAAAGACATTCTTTTATCTAGGGTCAATCAAATACATAGTTTAACATTTAAATTCCAATTAAATTTTCTTATAAACTCTTTTATTCCTCCTTAATAGAAGCACCATTCTTAGCCATCATTAAAATATACTATAATACCTCTATATATATATATATATATATATTAAATTTATATTATTAATAACTACAAACATCTTATTACTAGGTCAAGAGTCGGTGCCAATGTCATTATTGGTACTCACCGAAACACATTTATGATACTCACCAAATCCTTAGCCTAAGCATTTACATAAAAGAATTGTATCAGTATTGCTTGTAATATGAATAATATTCGTATAACACTTATAACATTATTATTGCAAATATAGTGGTTAAATATACAACTAATCATATCCTGATCAAATTTTAGTACAATACTAGTTTTACTATTAAATTTATTATCCATTGTTAACACTATTGCTATGATTAAAATATCTATATTAAGATTAAGGCATTTTATGTTACTATTAACTAATAACTTTAGCCTATACAATACATATATATATATATATATATTCTTTAAGAACAAATGTTCTTTTTATTTATTATAAAACAATAACTCGCTTTCTTTTATAATTAATAAATTATTTCAGATATATATGTATTTACTTTAAGAGGACCTAAAGAAAAGAAGATAATATCTTTTCTTTATCTAATTAATACTTGTCTTTATGAAGGAAGACTAAAATAACAAAAGAAAAGGAAATATCTTTTTAATAAAGAATAGGTATTACTAAATCTTAAGCTTTATACTTTCCATGGGAGAAGGAAAGTATTCTCACGTGAGAAAGAAACTAAGAGCCTTATAAAACTTAAAGTTAGTGAGATCACGTGGAGCCCAAAATGGGTATTTTCTTTTTACCGTGATTTTCATTTTAATAATCTCACTTTAAAATTCTCACCGAACCATAACTTCTAGCTGTGCTCGTTAAACTGGAGAAGTGATAGGACGTTGCCAGCAAGTAAGAGTTTAAAGAACAGTTACCGTGGCAGGGAAAAGAGCAAAAGCAATAAGGAAAACAGAACAAAAAATGTCAAAATGATGAGCGGTTGAGATTCATTTATTTTTATTTTATTTTATTTTTTAATGCAGTGAAGCTAAAATATATACTGCATATCCAACACTTTAGATTTATATATAAAAAATATAGCACCAACCAGAAATTAGAAAACAATAAAAATTACAACATTCTATTTTCAAGTACTGCAGGATGTGATAGGCTGCCAACGGAACTCTGAGAGGCTATTTTCTACAGTCTTCTACATTCTAGCGTTGCTGTTGTGATAGGTTGTAAATGACATCAGGGACATTATTTAAAGTTTATACACTCTCCCTAGTCCCAAACACTGCAGCAGTGATGGGCTGCCAAACAGAGAGGGGAGAAATGCAGTCTCACGAAATGGGACACAATAAATGCAGAATGTGCACAGAAAGGATTTAATGTACCACTCAGGTTTCAGAGTTTGCAGTTGTAGACTGGTAACTCCAAAATACAGAATTATTCATCACTCCTTGCTGACATTGTGGTTGTTAAGGATAAAGGGCCTGAAAATGCAACTGGGGTTAGCTCCAAAGTATATGCTGATGTTGCATACTCATTTCACGACAGTGATGGAGATGGGGCAGTGAAACACAAACCCAAGGCCGAGGTAAATGGAGGAGAATCAGGCATCTCCAAGGCAACCTTTCAATCTGAAAATCAAGAAATGACAAAGACACAACAACGCTGGCAACACCTATAGAATTTTGAAGGCAATGGTGAATGAAGGAGATTCAGGAGTATAAGGCGAATCAATGAGAAGACAACAGAAAATCGGCCTAGGAAGATCAGCGCCAGCCACACAAGAAGAACTACGCGGGCATCACAAAAAAAGAATTTGACAAAACTAAAGCAAGGAAAACCCAGCAAATTCATATTATATCAAATCTGATTTTATTTTTTGTTTGTTTTCACATATATCTGTTTTCAAACGCCAATCTGGAGTTTTCAGCACTGATTCAAAACCATTCAAATATTTAGGAAGGATAGATGCTAAACTATTATAGTTGAAATTAGTTATCTCATGTTACTATTTCAAACTCATCCAAAACAAAGACAGACCAGCGACCACATTGCTTCAAACATAAACTACAGGTGAGAAAAGAGGAGTACTGACCCTAAAAATTTCACCATCACAACCTCTAGACAGATTGAAAGTCTGCCAAGCTGGAGAAGTGAAAGGTCAATACCATATATGAAGAGTTTGAGGTAGCATCACCATTCCAGCGTCCCTGCCTCCTGTGCCAGCCTCTTCCCTCTCTCTGTCCTCCTCTCCTTCCAGCCCTCGAGCACCTCCCCCTTCCCCAAAATTAAGCCTAGAAGAAATGCATGCAGGAAAATAGGACGCATAGAAGGACACGTGAACTTTTTGACAAAATGTGGGTGCTTTAAACAAGACACGTGAACTGGAAGGAATACATTGAAGGCAGGTGGAGGGCTCATGCCACTCAGGTGTACTTCTTAGATGCTCTTTTAAGTTTCTTTATTATATCAATTTAATATATATATACTGTTTACTTCTACGTTTATTATTTTGAATATTATTAAATCTCATATTTTTAAATATATTTAATGACATACATTAATAATATTAAATGTATTTTGTTGGAGAGAGATTTATGGGGATTTGTCTCTTTGTGGATTGCTTTGGTTACTTGAGCTATTTATGGAGAGTGCATAATTTGTGGGATTCGCCTTAATCTGTGCCTTCTTTTTGCTGTCACTAATTAAGGCTGATGTATCTCTATATATAGAGCTGTTGTAATCTCCATTCTAACTACCATGAATAATAACACCCTCTCTCCCTTCTTCAGTGGATGTAGGCTACGGCCGAACCACATACATCTGTGTTATGTGACTGGTTTACATCTGTGTGTTATGTGACTGGTTTCTTCATGGTATCAGAGCGGATCTGATCTGTTCTTTTATTCTGCTTGCGTATTTGTTCTTTTTTGAGAATCCTGTGATAGAGGGTTTGTTTGCTTTCTTGCCGTGAGATCACCAGCCTTGCCCCGTGATCTGCCCTGTCCTATACCGTGCCTGCTCTTTCTACTGGTTCATGCGGAGTTCTTTTATCCTCTGCATCAGAAATCTGGTGTGTTCTGAATCTGCTATGGATACTTTCATTGTAAGTGCCTTTCGCGATTTCTTTTTTGTCTGCTCTTTTCATGGCCGAGTTCGATTCGAATCCTAGTTGGAGACTTTCATCAGTTCCGTTAAGTGGTATTAATTATGTAGCATGGTCTAGAGCTGTTATTTTGTCGCTTGGTGGCAAGAAAAAATTTGGTTTCGTTAATGGTGATAAAAAGTGTCCTCAAAATACTGAATCGGGATATGACGATTGGATATCCAATGATCAGCTTGTTCGATCATGGTTACTCAATTCGATGGAAACTCATATTGCCAAAATTTTCACTTTTTCTAATTCGGCAAAAGAACTATGGGATTCAATCGCTGAATTATATGGGAACCAAAATAATGTTGCCCATATTTTTGAACTCACTCTTGAGATTGCTGCAGCCCAACAAGGTGAAAAAACCTTTAGTGAACACCTTGGGAATCTAAAAAAATTGTGGGACGAATTGAACCTGTATCGTCCACATACCACTGATGCCAAAACTCTTTTGAAACGAGCTGAGGAGGATAAAATTTTCTCACTACTTAGTAGCCTGAAGCCTGAGTATGAATACATAAGGAGCAACCTTCTGATGGATGCCACATTACCCACCCTTGCTGGTGTTTGCACTACTATTCAGCGAGAGGAAACTCAGAGAAAGACTATGAGCTCAGAATCCAAAACTTCAACTGAGAAGATTGAATCTAATGTCCTTTTGGCTGAAAAGGATGATAAAAGAAAGCCTCATTTTTCTGACAAAAATAGGAATGTTTCTCGCTACAAGGGTAAGAAGGAACTCTATCAATGTGATCACTGCAAGAAAATTGGGCATACCAAGGATCGTTGTTGGGAATTACATCCACATCTCAAATCTGAATATAAGGGTCGGAAGGATCATGCTGCTGTAGCCGAGACACCTTTTTCAATCAATCAGTTGGGTCATCTTCTTCAACAACTCAGTAAGACTATCTCTTCTAGCAACAGTCAGTCCACTTCCACTCATGTGTCAGGTAAACTTCATGCTTATCTTACTTCCCATTCCAAAATTAATTCTTGAATTATTGATTCCGGAGCTACTAATCATATGGCCAATAGTCCTTCTTCAGTAATCAATTTTATTCCGAAAACTGATAAGCATGACATTTCTGTTGCAAATGGAACTACTGTTCCTGCCTTAGGAAGTGGTAAAATTAGTTTCTTTTCTCATAGTGCTTCATCTAATGCTCTGGTTGTTCCATCCTTTCCTGTTCAACTTATGTTTGTTGGAAAAATTACTAATTCTTTAAATTGTGATGTCATTTTTTCTCCAAAATCTGTCATCTTTCAGGATCGAAAGTCGAAGAAGACGATTGGTAAAGGAACATACTCACATGGACTTTATTTTCTAAACTCCCTCAATAAGGTGTATCATGCCAGTGGTGTAATTGAAAGTCACACTTTACATAAACGGCTTGGACATCCATCCAACCGTATCTTGTCAAGACTTTGTCCCTCTACTTCTATTGATTTTGATGTTTGTGACGTTTGTCAGTTTTCTAAACAAACGCGTTTACCTTTTGTTAATTCATCTTCTATGTCTACTGAGTTGTTTGAATTAGTTCACTCCAACTTATGGGGACTAGCGCCTATTGATTCTTATGATGGATATAAATATTTTGTGTTGTTCATTGATGATTTTTCTCGTGCTGCCTGGTTATACTTGTTAAAATCAAAAACTGAAGTGACTTCTGTCTTCAAAGATTTTCATACTATGGTGTTTAATCAGTTTGGTGCTAAAATCAAAACTTTTAGGTCTGATAATGGTACCGAATATGCTAAAGGATCTTTTTCAGAATATCTTCGAAGCCAAGGCATTATTCATCAAACAAGTTGTGTCGGAACTCCACAACAGAATGGGGTAGCCAAAAGAAAAAATTGACACATCCTGGAAACCGCACGGGCCCTTATGTTTCAAACAAAGGTTCCAAAACAATATTGGTCTCATGGTGTATTGACCACTGCATATTTGATCAACCGACTTCCCAGCCGAGTTATTGAGTTCAAGTCACCATTGGAGATACTAAAAAATCGGACACCTAACATCTCACACTTGAATGTATTCGGATGTGTCTGTTATGTGCACCAACAAGCAATACACAGAGATAAGTTAGAAGCTCACTCTACTCGGTGTGTATTTTTTCGGTATTCTTCCACTAAGAAAGGGTACATATGTTATGATCTAGTCACTCGTAAAATTGTTGTTTCACGTGATATACATTTTGTGGAGTCTGAATCTTTTTTTCAAGCTTGTGTTGAATCTGGGAGTCGGTCACAGGGGGAGTCTTTGTTTGACCCGGTCCCGCTTCCTACAGTTACCAATGAGGATGTTGCTACTGATCAAGATGCAGAAGTTACTGAAGCAACCCCAATCCCCACATCACCTCAAGCTACTCGACGATCGAGTAGAGAAACTTGCCCTCCAAAGAGAATGAAAGATTTCTTCACTTATCATGCTACATCTTATCCTATGCAGGAACGCCTGTCTTATAATAATATTTATCAGTCTCACCTAGCTTTCTTGAGTACTGTTGCTCATAATCAAGAACCTAAGACTTTTCAGGAAGCTAACTCCACTGCAGTTTGGAGGAAGTCTATGCAAAACGAGCTACAAGCTCTAGATGAAAATAAAACATGGGAGATTGTTAAGCTACCTCCAGGAAGGAAAACTGTCAGATGTCGTTGGGTGTACAAAAATAAATACAACAGTGATGGTTCCTTAGAACAACATAAGGCTAGACTTGTTGCTAGAGGATTCACACAAACATATGGAGTAGATTACTAGGAAACTTTTGCGCCTGTTGCAAATATGAACACATTCTGGGTCCTCATTTCTCTTGCAGTAAATTAAGACTGGAAATTGTTTCAAATGGATGTCAAAAATGCATTCTTGCACGGTGATCTTAAAGAAGAAGTTTACATGAGCATCCCACCTGGGCATCCGCAAGAGGCCAAGTTTGGTTTAGTGTGTAAGTTAAAAAAGGCAATCTACGGGCTTAAACAATCTCCACGGGCCTGGTATGCTAAGCTTAGTTCTGTCCTTATGCTGAATGGGCTGAAACGAAGTAATGCAGATCCTTCTCTGTTTGTTAAAAGAAGTAACTCCGGTATTGTTGTTGTGCTGATTTATGTTGATGATATAGTCATTACTGGTGATGATCAAAATGCAATTTCTAAGCTAAAAATTCTGCTACACAATAGATTTTCCATTAAAGATTTGGGAGCTTTGAAGTACTTTCTAGGATTAGAAGTTGCCTACTCAAAAAATGGCATCTTTCTTAATCAACGAAAGTATGTGCTAGATTTGTTACAAGAAACTGGTAAATTTGGAATCAAACCATCAAATACGCCAACAGATAGCGGGGGAAAATTGGATGATACTGGTGCATTGTTGTCTGATATTGGTCAGTTTCAAAGGCTGGTTGGTAGGTTAATCTATTTAACCATTACTCGACCTGACCTTTCTTATGTAGTTAGTCTAGTAAGTCGTTTCATGCATGCTCCCAAGGCTCAACATATGCATGCTGTTACCAGAATTTTACAGTATCTGAAAGGGTCTCCAGGCAGAGGTATATGGATGCGTAAGACTGGCCATAATTCTATTACTGCCTATACTGATGCTGATTGGGCAGGATCTCCCATTGATCGAAGGTCTACAACTGGCTATTGTACTTTTGTTGGAGGTAACTTGGTCACATGGAAAAGTAAAAAATAGAGTGTTGTTGCTCGTTCAAGTGCTGAAGCAGAATATAGAGCAATGGCATCAACTACTAGTGAAATTATATGGCTTCGAGCTCTGTTGTAGGACCTTGGTTATGGTTCATCTCTACCAACTCAATTATTCTTTGATAATCAGGCTGCTATGCATATCGCTTCAAATCCAATGTTTCATGAGTGCACTAAACATATTGAAGTCGACTGCCATTTTGTTAGAGAGGATGTGCAAGCCAATGTCATCCACACAACCTTTGTCCATACAACTCAACAATTGGTAGATATATTTACAAAAGGTCTTCCAGTTCTCAAGTTTCAAGAAATATTGTCCAAGTTGGGCTCTATTGACATTTTCGCACCAACATGAGGGGGAGTGTTGGAGAAGAGAGATTTACGGGGATCTGTTTCTATCTATGGATTGTTGGTTATGGGGGATTTGTTTCTATCTGTGCTGGTAACTTGAGCTATTTATGGAGAGTGCATAATTTATGGGATTCGCCTTAATCTATGCCTTCTTTTTGCTATCACTAATTAAGGCTGATGTATCTCTATATATGTAGAGCTATTTTAATCTCCATTAGAACTACTATGAATAATATCACCCTCTCTCCCTTCTCCAGTGGATGTAGGCTATGGCTGAACCACATACATCTGTGTGTT